>JACSYO010000142.1:0-107500 GCA_016806645.1 Ophiodon elongatus
CCAAAACATCATGAAATTAATTTCCACAGAAACAAGAATCCATGAAAGTTGTTGAGGTTGCAAATCTATGCTCACAGTACTTTTAATTGTCTGATCAGTGTACATTTAAAATCCAATTTCGTTTTTTTTATTGTACTCATTTTTTGAAAAAGAAATAAAAGCAAATGGAAATCATGAGATGATTATCATGCACTTGAATTATTTTTGTCAAACTCATTACAAAGCCCAAAATGTATCTATGTAAGATACCCACCTATAAATATGTTTTATAGGCTACGCTCATAATATTGAGCCAACAGAGAATCATCACCATCTCTGCATCTGGCCTGAAGAGACATCAGCTGATCGACCCTGTGGAGAACCTGGAAGGCAGGATGTGTACGAAGCACGATAAACCTCTGGAGCTGTTCTGTAAGACAAAACTCTGACAGTCGGTCTGGGCCGTCCCATTGTCACGTCGTTGAGTGTTTGAGTCTCTGGCAGACATCTTGAGCCCCTTATGAACCCTTACCGTAAGTCAGCATTAGATGCCAACTTTTCCCAAGAGAATTACCCACAATTCATAGCAATGTGACGTTAAACACGCCATTACCAGTGGAAGCATGGAACCGTAAAAAAAAAAAAAGGTAAACAAAGAGGAGGAAACGTGGGTGTTCAGCCCGATAAATTACATGTACAACAACATTAAGGACTAAAGATGGGACATGAAAACACATGAAATCAGAGGAATGCAAGCAGAGATTATATATGTTAAAAATATTTATTCATCAAACATTTTGTTTTGTTATTGAAGCTGTTTTGACAAAAACGAGTAAATAGATTATTTTAATGACGTCTCATCTTGTGAGGAAACGAACCTGGAAGACGTTCAAATCAGGGAATAAAAAGTATAAAATAAATACACACAATTGTACACAATATTTTGTTGACGTTGTCATGGTAACGTGGTATGTTGCAGCAAAGTGCTGTCCCATTCGGATTTACACCATTTCAAGCCCTCACAGCTTCTCACACTCAACCACTTAACAGGTGACGTCAGTGAGTCCCTGAGGGTTCAGGGTTTGAGGGCTTAGGGGGACATTGGGATTGGGCTCAGGATTCCCTCAACACCGCGGTTGTCTTTTCCTAACTCCTCATGAATTCTCCTTCCCATCTTTCCTTGACCCTGTTACGTTTTCCAGAGAGGTCAAGGAAAAGTGGTTAGGAATAGATGTTAGGAGGTCATTTTTGGACTATTCGAATCTGGCCCCTGCCTATTGGCCGGGGTTTGACCCCCACGTGGAGTCCAAAGAGTGATGATTTAAACGTTAACTAAAGCACAAAAACGTATTTAACTTCAAAATAAAGGTCACAAAATGTTCTTTCTAAATGAATGCATGGTGTTACCAAAGTCAATTTTAAGATACTCGGCAAAATAGTCTAAACAGTTAGGCTACATACAGTCAGCTTGTTTGTTACAGGTTGCTATGAGCCAAAAAAGCCTTCTATTTAAATTGTCAAGTATATAGCAAATCAAGCTACAAGCTGTATGGTCTCCAAAATTTGACTTTGGATGACTTCTATGACTCACTAACTTGCTGACAACCTGTTAAAACGTATTAAAGCACAGTCCATTATTTGGGGGAAATACTCTGGTTTGCCAGCTGTCAGACAAAGTAAAATGAAACACTTTAATTTCATCTCTGTGAGAAACAGACCGGAGTGAAAAAAATTAAAAACTGTAAATAAATGTAAACTTTTATTCTACTGTCTACTCATGCTTTAGTCTAAACCACTTCAAGACAAATTTATATAGTTAATAAATGGCATTGTAAAAATGGTGCTGGTGTTATCCACCATAAAACACTTCTCAGTGCAGAGTTCATCGTCATATTAGTTGTTGCAAAACAGCAACAGCAGCGAAACGCTCCCATGTGAGCCTCCTGGTGTTGTGGCACAGAGCGACCACTAGATGGACCACAACACAAAGCCAAACACCGAGATGTGAAAACACTGTTTGTGACGCACATGTACAGAACCGACCGCACATGTTGACTGAGGACAGATTAAGTGTTGCTGTTCCATTAACAGTCCAACAATAAACATAGTACATTTCTTGGATTTTTCCGGGACCGTGGAACTGAACAAAAACAACTAGATGAATATGTCAAAAGATTTCCGTTGCAGTATTATTATTATTATAATAACAATAGTCCAGTTTGGGCTGCTTGTAATAAAGAGTATTATTTCTCTTCAACGTCTCACAAGGTACCTACACAGCTTAGTGCTTCCCCTCAAAAAATATGTATTCAAAAATGAGTTAGGTACAGTACCACCTTCACCTCATATTAAGCCAGGTAACACCCTTGTTTGTTATTCAAATCATGTCTAAATATAAAAAAAAAATCCAACAGATGATGCTTCAATAAGAGGCGGCGCAACAGGGGAGAGAGGAGAGCTTCCACGTCACACTCCAGGAATAAAAGTTAAGTTCGTCAGAGTGGCAGACACACTGCAGTCGAGACAAGTTTCTGCTTTTCTCTAAAAGACAATTCAAACTGACTTCATCAGGTTTTTCTCAACAACACAACAGAGTCTCCTCCAAACACTGGTGAGTACATCTGATCATATTTACACCTTTAATAACCAGGATTAACACAAAACTTTACCTTTACTCAGGCAGGAAGTTCCTCTCTTATCACTTCATACCTGATGAATTATTAACTATATAATTATGTCAGTCTGTCCACAGTCCCACTATACAGTAACTCACTTTAACAGCTTTAAACTGTCTCAGGAGGACTTTAGTAACTTGTAACTGAATCTCTGTGGTTTTAACTTTAGTCTCACTCCTACTTTCCTGCTATTGTTACTGTTCATTGATCACTTCCTCTTTTGCCTCTAGTTGTTTCACATTAAAAGTTTTCTACCAGCGGGAGGCTTTTATTGTGAAGCAGCTGGAGGAAATGTGATATGTTTGTCATCACGTAAGCAGAGCTTTGTTGTCAGTGCTGTTCTTCAATAAAAAAGTCTACACAACAGGAAGTGGACATATTCTGTGCCTTTTTGCTAGAGAAGTGAGCTTCAGCTTGTGGGAAAGCCAAAACACTACAAATGATTCAAAAGTACTTATCAGAATATTATATGTTATACTTAAAATAACATTAATCACAGTTAAATATATTTTAAATAAAATGTTTTTCTTTTCTTTCACAATGTGTGTAGATATGGCTGCTGCAAACTTTCTGTCCTCCGAAGATCAGTTTCTGTGCTCCATCTGTCTGGATGTGTTCACTGATCCAGTCACCACACCATGTGGACACAACTTCTGCAAAAACTGCATCAATGATTACTGGAATACCAACGACCAGAACATGTGTCCAATGTGTAAAAAGGTTTTCATCTCCAGACCTGAGCTGCACGTCAACACTTTCATCTCTGAGACGGTTTCTCAGTTCAGACAGTCGGCTCAACAGAAAGCCAGCAGCAGCAGCTCAGAGCAACAAGAGTCCAAACCAGGAGAAGTTCCCTGTGACGTCTGCACTGGAACCAGACTGAAGGCCCTGAAGTCCTGCCTGGTGTGTCTGGCCTCCTACTGTGAGACTCACCTGGAACCTCATCTGACAATGTCAGGCCTGAAGAGACATCAGCTGATCGACCCTGTGGAGAACCTGGAAGGCAGGATGTGTACGAAGCACGATAAACCTCTGGAGCTGTTCTGTAAGACCGACCAGACATGTGTCTGCATGCTCTGCACTGTATTAGACCACAAGATGCACGATGTTGTTCCTCTGAAAGAAGAATATGAAGGAAAGAAGGTCGAGCTGAAGAAGACAGAGGCTGAAACTCAGCAGATGATCCAGAAGAGACGACTGAAGATTCAGAAGATCAAACAGTCAATGAGCTTCAGCAAGGAAAACGCAGACAGAGAAATAGCAAAAGGTGTTCAGGTATTCACTGCTCTGAAGGAGTCTGTTGAGAGAAGACTGAATGAGCTCATCAATATGATAGAAGAGAAGCAGAGAACAACAAAGAAACAGGCTGAAGACTCCATCAAAGAGCTGGAACAGGAAATCTCTGAGCTGATGAAGAGAAGCGCTGAGGTGCAGCAGCTCTCACTCTCTGATGACCACCTCCACCTCCTCCAAAGCTTCCCATCCCTGAAAGTTGCTCCATCCACCAAAGACTGGACGGAGGTCAACATCCATCCACCGTCATACAGAGGGACGGTGGTGAGAGCTGTGTCTCAGCTGGAGGAGACACTCAGTGCAAGGATTACGGAGCGTGTTATGGCTGAGCTTGAGAGGGACCAACAATACGCCAGAAGTGTGACTCTTGATCCTGACACGGCGCATCCTGAACTCCATCTTTCTGACGATGGGAAACAAGTGAATCATTGTGACGTAAAGAAGAATCTCCCAGACAACCCAGAGAGATTCTCTAAATGCATTTGTGTCTTTGGAAAGCAGAGTTTCTCTTCGGGGAGATTTTACTGCGAGGTTCAAGTTCAAGGGAAGACCAAATGGACTTTAGGAGTGGCCAGAGAGTCGATCAACAGGAAAGAGAACGTCCAGCTGCGTCCTCAGGAGGGTTATTGGACCATAGGTTTGAGAAATGAATACAAAGCTTTTGCTGGCCCTGATGTCTCTCTCCGTGTGAAATGGAGGCCTAAGAGGGTGGGGGTGTTTGTGGATTATGAGGAGGGTCTAGTTTCTTTTTATCAAGTAGATGCTGCAGCTCTAATGTATTGCTTTACTGGCTGCTCCTTCACTGAGAAACTCTACCTGTACTTTGGTCCTTGTCCTAATAATGGTGGTAAAAACTCCACCCCTCTGATCATCACTCCTGTCAGTGGCACGAAGTAGACAAATGATTTGATTATGCATGAAAACGATCAATGTTAAGTAAGAGAACATATTCGTCTGAAATGCTCAGTGTATAATGTATTTTTTCTGATTGATTTGTTGTATTCTTCTTATATCTTATTTTTCTACATCTACATTTTAAAATCTGCAAAAGCTGTGAGCAAGAGTGCCAAAACATCATGAAATTAATTTCCACAGAAACAAGAATCCATTAAAGTTGTTGAGGTTGCAAATCTATGCTCACAGTACTTTTAATTGTCTGATCAGTGTACATTTAAAATCCAATTTCGTTTTTTTTATTGTACTCATTTTTTGAAAAAGAAATAAAAGCAAATGGAAAACTCTTGGACATCATGAGTTGATTTTCATGCACTTGAATTATTTATGTCAAACTCATTACAAAGCCCAAAATGTATCTATGTAAGATACCCACCTATAAATATGTTTTATAGGCTACGCTCATAATATTGAGCCAACAGAGAATCATCACCATCTCTGCATCTGGCCTGAAGAGACATCAGCTGATCGACCCTGTGGAGAACCTGAAAGGCAGGATGTGTACGAAGCACGATAAACCTCTGGAGCTGTTCTGTAAGACCGACCAGACATGTGTCTGCATGCTCTGCACTGTATTAGACCACAAGATGCATGATGTTGTTCCTCTGAAAGAAGAATATGAAGGAAAGAAGGTCGAGCTGGAGAAGACAGAGGCTGAAATTCAGCAGATGATCCAGAAGAGACAACTGAAGATTCAGGAGGTCAAACACTCAGTGGACCTCAGTGAAGAAGATGCAAACAGAGAGAAAGCAGAAGGTGTTCAGGTCTTCACTGCTCTGAAGGAGTCTGTTGAGAGAAGACTGAATGAGCTCATCAATACGATAGAAGAGAAGCAGAGAACAACAAAGAAACAGGCTGAAGACTCCATCAAAGAGCTGGAACAGGAAATCTCTAAGCTGATGAAGAGAAGCACTGAGGTGGAGAAGCTCTCCCTCTCTGAAGACCACCTCCACCTTCTCCAGAGTTTACAGTCTCTAAACATCCACCTCCCACCACCCACCAAGGACTGGACAAAGGTCAGTGTTCCTCCATCATCATATGAGGGGACTGTGAGGAGAGCTGTGTCTCAGCTGGAGGAGACACTCAGTGAAGAGATGAAGAAGCTGGTTGAAGCTGAGCTGAAGAGGGTCCAGAAGTTTGCAGTGGATGTGACTCTTGATCCTGATACAGCTCATCCTGACCTCATCTTATCTAATGATGGGAAACAAGTGAATCATGGTGATGTGACGAAAAATCTTCCAGACAACCCAGCGAGATTTTGCATGAGTCTTTGTGTCCTGGGAAAGCAGAGTTTCTCGTCAGGAAAGTTTTACTATGAGATTCAGGTCAAAGAAAAAACGGAGTGGGATTTGGGAGTAGCCAGAGAGTCGATCAACAGGAAGGGACTCATTACACTGAGCCCTGAGGATGGTTACTGGACTTTATGGTTGAGAAATGGAAATGAGTACAGAGCTCTTGATGACCTTGATGTCTGTCTCTCTCTGAAGTCTCTGCCTCAGAAGGTGGGGGTGTTTGTGGATTATGACGAGGGTCTGGTCTCCTTCTATGATGTCGATGCTGCAGCTCTTATCTACTGCTTCACTGACTGCTCCTTCACTGGGAAACTCCTCCCATACTTCAATCCTGGACTCAATGATGATGATAAAAACGCCACTCCTCTAATAATCTCTCGCGTCAAACACAAGTAAACTGATCACTTTATTGTGTAAAAAAAAAAGATTCTATATCATACAAGGTAATAAAGAAATGTGCGGGCTACTGTCACATAGTTTGGACTCAAGACAAACGCATGAGTTTGATGATTTCATACTCATATGTCCCGTGACTTTACCTGGAAATGAACCTTTTGTGTTGATGGACTTCCCCTTCCCGACAAGAGAAGAGAGAAGACATTCATGACATGATTTGTTATTATCATTTCTGAATATCTCACCTAAATGGAAGCTAAATGGAATACAGCTTACAATGATATTAGTGTAAACAATGATAAGGATATGCAACATTTAACTGGGGTTATTAACAGAAGGATAATACTATTAATTCATTAATTAATATTCTGTATGGCTAATCATCTAATTAGTGTGAACTAGCTCCCGTTTTTTACAGCTTCACGCTCCAATAGCAAAGTTGAGTGTTTCACTCATAGAGTTTCTATTATCAATTGTTTGAACCTTGACACTGGGTTTTTCATTCTGTGCTAAATTGGTATCTACTGCTGTACTGTAAATAACAATAACCATGACCACATATTATCATTGATATTTTTACAATTTAGGATTTACATTATTTTAATATACTAGCATTACTCAGAAGCTGTTTAGGACTTGAAACACAAAATTTAGCACCGCCAACTGAATTGTCAGGACTTGATACCTGCACCAAACTGACTTGGTCCTACCTCTGAAGAGGTCAAAACTCCAGCGACATTTGTTGCATATAGAACAACTTTATTGTTGAATGGGTAAAACAAATTAATTACCAACGCGTTTCGGCTTGTGGCCTTCATCAGGGTCATCAGATCCTAACTCTGGACAAAATCTACAGATTTATTGGTTGCATACGTTATATTTCTATTTTTATTTTTGCAGCTTCTGAGTGATGTGCTTCATTCTTGATACAATGTGATGAAGACATTAATGGTTCCTAGATGATGTGTAATGCTGACTTTTGTGATCATCTGACTTTTCCCGAAGCGCTACCATTACTTCTTAGTTATATATTGAAATATGTATTGGATGGTTTCATGATATTGGGACACACATTTATGGTCCCCAGAGGATGAATTATAACATCTTTGATCTGCTGAAATTTCATCTAGCGCCATCATCAGGTCAACATAAAAAAATGTCCAATGCTTTGGTGTATGACCAAATACCTGTAAAACCGAGCGAACTTCCCATCAGCCTCAGCTGGAAATTGTGTTAAGGGAAAAGCTAATGTTTGCAAACATGCTACACCACCGAGGGGACCATGGTAAACATCATACCTGCCAAAATATTAAATACAATTAGCATTATTACTGTTCGTATGTTAGCATGCTGATGTTAGCATTTATTAGAGATCACCATATAGTACAGCCTCACAGAGCTGCTACATGACTGAAGACCCTTAATCTTGTTTCGGGATGCATCCCAATAGTTGACCGCTACACAACAGTTTCCAAATATTCATACACTAATCTCTCCAGTCCTATCCGACAACGGTTTTGCACTTACACGTCATCTAGGTTTTGTGGAATGACAATTATCATAGTGAGACGAACATGATTTCATCAGTGCTTGTTCATATCAAGTCTCATCTATTTAAAAACGGAAGAGTGTTTGGTCTGCACTGTTCTCGGTGAGGTATGTCTAAAACATCTAGAAACGTATTTAACCATTTGTATTGAATGTAATGTTTTGAGAGAGAATCTGAAATAAGGCGGATTTCTTGTTGTTCATATTTGATTCAATTTTATTTTTGTCTTTTGTCTTTTACATGATGTAACAAGAAGTATACTTTATACCTATACAAAAGAAACAAGAAAGGAAAGATAAAAAGCTGGCTGTGTTATTTGTTGCCTGATATATTTAATAAAAAAGAAATCTGATTTCTTCAGTTTGCATACATCTGATTTAATGTTTTTTTCTAGAAAAGACTGCTTCCCTATTTAAAATTGTTATCCGGCTCACAGAGCTTGCAGGGGAGGGGATATTTGCATTTGATTTAATTCACTGTCTATCATGGATGAAGGTACTTTTCTGGCTCTGGCAGAAAGAGGTTTTTCAGTTTATGGTTTTCGACCAGGTGACTTGACTGGCATGTGGTTATACCTGTTACAACGTCACATAACTCAAAAAGAAACTAAAGGTTGTGTCAAAGCGACAGCAGATTTACAGTTGAGGAGAGACACAATACACTGAGGCCATCAGTTCTATTTCAACAGCACAGTAAAGGAGCTTCCAAACACTGGTGAGTACAAATTATATTTACATTTCAATAAGGAGCATTAACACAAATCTTCAGCTAAACTCAGACGATACGCTGTTCCCTTTTCATACTTGTACTTATTATACATAACCATGTATAACCATGTATTATTAATGATTATCACTTATGTTAGGATTTTTTTGCAGGTTTAAATCCGGTTTGGAATATCATGGTCTGGCTTCAACCTTTTTAAAATTCCTTTAAAGTCACACATGTCTTTAAGAATGTTTGTTCACTTCCCTTTCCTGTGTTTTTGCCACAAGCTTCATTTGTGAGTCATGGCCAACGCCCAAATGGTGGTTGTTTTTAATAAAGTAAAACTGACCAGACTTTTTCAAAACTGAGCTGAACTTTGTCTGATGACATAGTTATTGCAGAGATCTGTTGTTGTAAATATGTAGTTCTATGGGCTGTTGTAGAAAAATAAAAATAAATTACAAGTTGCAAAAGACGTATGCCTGTGGTGCTTTGCTCCCTAAATGAAATTAAATCAATCATGTGCCAAAAGTATGTATTATACTATGTTTTAATCGTGTACAAAGCAGAAGCTGAACAGGAAACCATGACTGTCAAGGTGGAGCAACACTAAAGGAGAGCTTCAACATCACATTCCTCAAATGAAACTGAAAGACTGCAGAGCTGCAAGTAAGACCGTGTTTCTGTCTGAAGAACAGTACAGTTCTCATGTCACCTGAATACAATACATCATAATCACCTTATTACAATATATCATTTTTACCTTATTACAAGAAAGTACATGGTTTTACAGAGTATACATGAATACCAGATATCATTATAACAACCTTAAAAGAAAGGACCGTTTACAAGTCATACTGGTCACATTACATTTGCCAAGCATTGATTATATATAGAGTATAGTTTTCACATATATGTACTCTTCCACAAGGTGGACCATCGTCTTTATTAGCCAGATGTACCTAAACCTGAGCATTACAATGCAAGATAAGAAAGAGATAAAACCCAGAATAAAAGTAAAAACTTCATCGAATACAAAGATAAAAAGATTAATATGTTTTAAGGAGCCGCTATCTAGTTCCTCATTTAGCTTTAGCTTCATCTATCAATAGAGAAGTTGTTTCAACGATGACCTGCTGTTACTTCGGCTTTCTAGCTGAGGATATGGGGTATATAACAGTATAGACCCCATATGCATTGTATCTATAGCATTTAGATGTTGAAAACTACCGTCTCCCGAGACACATGTATGTGGCCGTTAAACTCTGAAGACTAAACATATCCGGTTCTCGATAGAGGCCCAAGCACATCCTTTCCACAGCCGGCTCATCCTTTATGATAATGCTAGCTCCCTATGATATCATGTTACAGTTATTTGTTTTGTTGTCTATTAAGTTAAATGTTTTCTCTGAGTGTTAAAACACAATCAGTTAAAAGTTAATTAAAGGCAAGGGAATTACGTCCGTTGAGATATCCACATTAAAATTGCATGTCTTCCAACAATGCAGAACCTTTCCACTTTCTAAGGGTGCAAACAAGATCCCACCTGCAGGTTTCCACCAGGAACCAAGGGTTCTATCTAGAACTCACTATGGGTTCCTCATGAGGTTCATAATCAGCCGGGGCTGACGTGGTTAACAGCTGTGCTTTTAAAAACCCTTAAAGAAGGAAAGGGTTCTTCAGAAGCAAATGGTTCTGGGTAGAACCTCAGCCCTTCAGGAAGAACCTGTTTGGAACCCTTATTTCTAAGAGTGTAGAAACTATAGCTGACAGATCAATGTTGTGGAGTAAAAGTCTAAAGTACTATGAAATGGAAATAGGTTACTTCACAGCAAAGGGTCTGTACTTCGGTACTTTGGTACTTTCTACCATTGATTGAGAGGAGGAGGAAGAGGAAGAAGAAAAGGAGGAAGAGGAGGAGAAAGGAAGCCTCTGACCAGAGTGGATTGAAAGAACATTAAAGCTCATCTCTGTTCTTCTTCTTTGTCTTCTTCTCTTCCTTGTGGAATACTTTTCCATCCGCCTGCTTCCTCCAGTTCAGTTTGATGTTGTGGTTCAGCCCCTGGTCCTTCATTCTCTGTTTGAGCTGAGAGACAAAAACATTTACTTCCCTGAATGTGGCTGACAGAGAAGAACTCTTCACTAAACGCTGTTGTTCATTTACATCCTGCATCCTTTCTCACACTGTCCTCATGTGGAAGCTCTGCTTTAGAAGAACTCTGGTTTCCACTAGAACACTTTCGTTGTTTGCATGTTTTTTGGACACAAGTCTACCTTCAATAATGACGTGTCCACGTTTGCACTGCACATAGCACATTGACATTGTTCTTAGTAGTCCACTAAATCACATATATCACCTGCTTGTTCTCGTTTTAATGTGAGAAAGATGTACCTGCTTCAAGAGGTCCTCCATCACCACAGGGTCATTCAGATCCAGAGAGGAGCTTCTTTTCACCAACCTCACTTTGATCACTTGCTTTGAAACAGGAACAACTTCTAAAAAACAAACAACCTCCATCAGTCACAACATTTCTGGCTGATAATAATCAACATCCTTGAATTTGTTTGAGAAAAAAATCATCTTCCTCCAAATATTTTATCAAACAAAACATTTGTTTATATACATATATTCATTTGTTTATATTTTCACACTTTCATTTGTGCTCCCAGTGTGTAGATACAGCATGGCTGCAGCCAATTATCAGCTATCTGAAGATCAGTTTCTGTGCTCCATCTGTCTGGATGTGTTCACTGATCCAGTCAGCACATCATGTGGACACAACTTCTGCAAAGACTGCATCACTGAAAACTGGAATGTCAATGTCCCATGGAAGTGTCCCATGTGTAAAATGGTTTTTACCACAAAACCTGAATTGCGCATCAACACCTTCATCTCTGAGATGGTTTCTCAGTTCAGACAGTCGGCTCAACAGAAAGCCAGCAGCAGCAGCTCAGAGCAACAAGAGTCCAAACCAGGAGAAGTTCCCTGTGACGTCTGCACTGGAACCAGACTGAAGGCCCTGAAGTCCTGCCTGGTGTGTCTGGTCTCCTACTGTGAGACTCACCTGGAGCCTCATCTGACAATGTCAGGCCTGAAGAGACATCAGCTGATCGACCCTGTGGAGAACCTGGAAGGCAGGATGTGTACGAAGCACAATAAACCTCTGGAGCTGTTCTGTAAGACCGACCAGACATTTGTCTGCATGCTCTGCATCTGTTCAGACCACACGACGCACAAGTTTCTTCCTCTGAAAGAAGAATATGAAGAAAGGAAGGTTGAGCTGGAGGCTGAGATTCAGCAGATTATCCAGGAGAGACAGGTAAAGATTAAGAAGATCAAACAGTTAGTCAAAATCAGCAACACAAACGCAGACATAGAGATAGCAGGAGGTGTTCGGGTTTTCACAACTCTGATGGAGTCTGTTGAGAGAGGCCTCTATGAGCTCACTGAGACAATTGAAGAGAAGCAGAGAACGACACAGAAACACGGTGACAACTTCATCAAAGAGCTGGAACAGGAAATCTCTGAGCTGAAGAAGAAAAGCACGGAGGTGAAGCAGCTCCCACTCTCTGAAGACCACTTTTACCTCCGCCAAAGCTTCCCATCTATGGAAGCAATTAATTCCACCAAGGACTGGACAAAAGTCGGAGTCTGTCCACGATCATATGATGGGACTGTAGCGAGAGCCGTGTCTCAGCTGGAGGAGACCTTCAGAGAAGTGATGGACAGGCTGCTTGAAGGCGAGCTAAAGTGGGTCCAGCAGTTTGCAGTGGATGTGACTCTTGATCCTGAAACAGCTCATCCAAGTCTCTTCCTGTCTGGTGATGAAAACCAAGTAAATCCTGGTGAAGTAAAGAAAAATCTCCCAGACAACCCACAGAGATTTTCTCGCAATCCCTGTGTTTTAGGAAAGCAGAGTTTCTCTTCAGGCAGATTCTACTTTGAGGTTCAGGTTAAAGGAAAGACTGAGTGGGATTTAGGAGTGGCCAGAGAGTCGATCAACAGGAAGGAAGACATCCCACTGAGTCCTGAGGATGGCTACTGGGCTATATGGTTGAGGAAAAGAATCAAGTACAAGGCTTTAAATGACCCTCCAGTCTGCCTCTTTTTTAAGTTGAAACCCAAGACAGTGGGGGTGTTTGTGGATTATGAGGAGGGTCTGGTCTCCTTTTATGACGTAGAAGCCCCAGCTCTTATCTACTCCTTCACCGGCTGCTCTTTCAATGAGAAACTCTACCCATACTTCAATCCGGGTCTGAAAGATGGTGATAAAAACTCTGCCCCACTGATCATCTCTCCTGTCACTCACCCTGAGTAGACTGATCATTTTTAGCCTCCAGTCTCGGACTTCAACAATAGTTACCGAAGAGTCCACTTGGATTCGAGCGGGACAACTTTGATGGTCGCCAGAGGAGGAATTCTCATGAGTTTTTATTTTCATAACAGGATAATACTACAGCTTCCAACAAGCATATTGAAACAGTGAACAGTGTGTAACATAACCTAAGAACAAACTTATATCTTGTAACTGCACTAGAGTTTGGTGTTTATGTTGTATACTGATGTGTCTCAACTATTATATATCTATTATCATAAATTACTTGGCTGCAAACTAGTGCAACATACCAATTTCCAATATGATTAATTAGCTCTCTAACCCTGATGCACCCACTATTGTTACAAATATTAAGCATGTTGTGGTGCCACATCTAAAAAAACGACAATATACTGTGTATGTGTCATTATTGTTCAGGGTAGACTTTTTTTCTCGTGTAAAAACTATTAAGGAGGAATTCATGAAAACCATTCAGATTGCATCTTCTTTTCCTAAACTTTACAAATGGGGCAAGCGTTTCGTTAAGTCTGATGTCACTTATTCAGTTTCATTATAAAACGTTTGTTTGAGATTGGTATTCGAAGCTTTGGATTCTCAATTTGATTGGAAAGGAGCATTACCACTGTGCAGTTAAACTACAGTGGATATCAGGAAGGGATGGGGGGGTTAGAATTCCTTGTAAGTTATATGTATTTCATTTCCTTTGATATTGATAAAGGTTGCTTCTTTTGGTTAGGTGCTTCATTGTTTATATATTATTTATATATTATTTGTAAGGAATAAGAAAAGTCCCAAAGCTGAGTTTGTAGTCATTTTATTTAGAATTGTAACCATTTATATCTATAATAAAAAATGTTTACCATATTATTGACTTTTTTCATGACTTTGGTTGAATCCTACTCTTCCACATGCAGGATTAATAATATCAAGTATAAAGTGAGGTAAAAACACACCAACGAGTACAAAGATTAAACAATTATTTTTGGTACAGTAGCATTGAACCTGGATGGTGCAGTAAGTATTCCATTTACAACAAATTAATTGTTGCTTCATTTTGGTTACAAAAGACAGGTGGTTAATATTCTACAGTTTAATAAATACACATTTGACCCAAAATAACCAGTGTGATGTTTCAGCTTTTCAAATATGGCCAAATGAAAGACACTCTCGTCTGTGTTAGGCTGGTGGACAGAGGAAGGATGACAGAATTACACCGTTACACATCTTTGGTGTTTGGTCTCCAAAAAGTGAAACTAAACTTGGGCCAAAATGAAGTTCCAAAAATCATGTCCAAACCTGAGGGACAATATACCAGCAACAAAGCAGTATAAGAAGAGGAGAAAAATTAAACGGGAAGGCTTCAACAATGTTGGGAACTTTCTTCACTTTTTAATGTTGATATGTCTTCTGTCACGCAGCTGCATTTCCTTCCCCTTTTTCATCAACCAGCATTAAGACTATCGTTGCCTTTGACGTGAACCTCTTGTGAAGTAAATGGTTCAGTTAATGATGTTTTCTTAAGATGTTGTTACGGAAAAATACCACTTAATACCATAAGTCATTCAGATGCACCAGTGGCTGTGTTCTTGAATACTTCCTTATATGCAGTTAAGTTAAAAAAAAAAAAAAAAAAAAATTTATTTGTGGTGACAAGATATCAGGCTGAGGGTTTTTCCTCTTCGTTGGAGTATATGTTTTCCGGTGCCAGAACAGTTCCTGCATATCTCTCTTTTGTCACTGGATGTCATTGTATGAAGTGTACTTAATCCAGTAAAACTTTTTATTCACAGGTGCCACCTGCTGTTGTGAATGCGTAATAACATTTAAATGTTTAGTACTCAAATTCAAGAAAAGCAACTCTTTTTTTAAAAATGTTTTCAGGACAATATGGTGTGCATACACTGTACCAATATACTACAAATTTTGACACTGTTAGTATTTCAATTGTGCAATAGCATTAACTGTAGTAAACTAAGATTACAGCATTTATAAACACTTGAATCCCAAATTCTAAGCTTTTAGATTTCAATCACGTCTTGCCTCTTCTGCTAGATTTCAAAACAGGGACTTGGTTCCAACTCTTTTGGTAGTTAGCCTGACTCCGTCTTTGTTTTTTTTAAACAGATAATGCATTTGCGCTGGTTGTTTCTTCCTGGTGGATGTTCATCTTTTAATGCAAATTCCACTTCTTTCTTTTTACCCACAGTGTGCAGATATGGCTGCCGCCAGATGTCTACTATCTGAAGATCAGTTTCTGTGCTCCATCTGTCTGGATGTGTTCACTGATCCAGTCAGTACATCATGTGGACACAACTTCTGCAAAAACTGCATCACTGAACACTGGAATTTCAGCGTCCCATGGAAGTGTCCCATGTGTAAAATGATTTTTATCACAAAACCTGAATTGCTCATCAACACCTTCATCTCTGAGATGGTTGCTCAGTTCAGAGAGGAAGCTCAACTGAAAGCCAGCAGCTCAGAGCAACAAGAGTCCAAACCAGGAGAAGTTCCCTGTGACGTCTGCACTGGAACCAGACTGAAGGCCCTGAAGTCCTGCCTGGTGTGTCTGGCCTCCTACTGTGAGACTCACCTGGAGCCTCATCTGACAGCTTCATGCCTGAAGAGACATCAGCTGATCGACCCTGTGGAGAACCTGGAAGGCAGGATGTGTACGAAGCACGATAAACCTCTGGAGCTGTTCTGTAAGACCGACCAGACATGTGTCTGCATGCTCTGCAGTGTATTAGACCACAAGATGCACGATGTTGTTCCTCTGAAAGAAGGAAAGAAGGCAGAGGTGGAGAAGACAGAGGCTGAAATTCAGCAGAATATCCAGGAGCGACAACTAAGGATACAGAAGATCAAATGGTCAGTCAACTTCAGCAAGGATATCGCGGAGAGAGAGATGGTAGAAGGTGTTCAAGTCTTCACAACCCTGATGGAATCTGTTGAGAGAGGCATGAACGAGCTCATTGAGACGATAGAAGAGAAGCAGAGAACGACAGAGAAACAGGCCGAAGCTTTCATCAGAGAGCTGGAACAGGAAATCTCTGCGCTGAAGAAGAGAAGCTCTGAGGTGCAGCAGCTCTCACTGTCTGATGACCACTTCCACCTCCTCCAAAGCTTCCCATCCCTGAAAGTTGCTCCACCCACCAAAGACTGGACGAAGGTCAACATCCATCCACCGTCATACAGAGGGATGGTGGTGAGAGCTGTGTCTCAGCTGGAGGAGACACTCAGTGCAAGGATTACTGAGTGTGTTATGGCTGAGCTTAAGAGGGACCAACAATACTCCAGAAGTGTGACTCTTGATCCTGACACGGCGCATCCTGAACTCCATCTTTCTGACGATGGGAAACAAGTGAATCATTGTGACGTAAAGAAGAATCTCCCAGACAACCCAGAGAGATTCTCTAAATGCATTTGTGTCTTTGGAAAGCAGAGTTTCTCTTCGGGGATATTTTACTGCGAGGTTCAAGTTCAAGGGAAGACCAAATGGACTTTAGGAGTGGCCAGAGAGTCGATCAACAGGAAAGAGAACGTCCAGCTGCGTCCTCAGGAGGGTTATTGGACCATAGGTTCGAGAAATGGATACAAAGCTTTTGTTGGCCCTGATGTCTATCTCCGTGTGAAATCGAGGCCTAAGACGGTGGGGGTGTTTGAAATGGAAATCATGAGTTGATTTTCATGCACTTGAATTATTTATGTCAAACTCATTACAAAGCCCAAAATGTATCTATGTAAGATACCCACCTATAAATATGTTTTATAGGCTACGCTCATAATATTGAGCCAACAGAGAATCATCACCATCTCTGCATCTGGCCTGAAGAGACATCAGCTGATCGACCCTGTGGAGAACCTGGAAGGCAGGATGTGTACGAAGCACGATAAACCTCTGGAGCTGTTCTGTAAGACAAAACTCTGACAGTCGGTCTGGGCCGTCCCATTGTCACGTCGTTGAGTGTTTGAGTCTCTGGCAGACATCTTGAGCCCCTTATGAACCCTTACCGTAAGTCAGCATTAGATGCCAACTTTTCCCAAGAGAATTACCCACAATTCATAGCAATGTGACGTTTGGGTGTTCAGCCCGATAAATTACATGTACAACAACATTAAGGACTAAAGATGGGACATGAAAACACATGAAATCAGAGGAATGCAAGCAGAGATTATATATGTTAAAAATATTTATCATCAAACATTTCGTTTTGTTATTGAAGCTGTTTTGACAAAAACGAGTAAATAGAATTTTAATGACGTCTCATCTTGTGAGGAAACGAACCTGGAAGACGTTCAAATCAGGGAATAAAAAGTATAAAATAAATACACACAATTGTACACGATATTATTTTGACATTGTCATGGTAACGTGGTATGTTGCAGGAAAGTGCTGTCCCATTCGTATTTACACCATTTCAAGCCCTCATAGCCTCTCACACTCAACCACTTAACAGGTGACGTTAGTGAGTCCCTGAGGGTTCAGGGTTTGAGGGTTTAGGGGGAAATTGGGATTGGACCCAGGATTCCCTAAACAACGCGGTTGTCTTTACCTATCTCCTCATGAATTCTCCTCCCCATCTTTCCTTGACCCCGTGACGTTTTCCAGACAGGTCAAGGAAAAGTGGTTAGGAATAGACGTTAGGTCAGTTTTGGACGATTCGAATCCAGCACCTACCTATTGGCCGGTGGTTTCACCCCGACGTGGAGTCCAAAGGGCTCTTTGCTGACTCTCAGAAGAGTCCAGAACTCAGCTAAATAAGAAGAAAAGGGAAAATACAGGAAGAGGGCCGGGTCTCTAAGACACCGCCGCACACTTCTAGTGGGTCATAAGGCGACCGAGGGCAGTCCGTCAACGTCGGAAACCCACCTGACAGTCTTAAAAAAACAGACCCCGTCTCTCGTTAACCACGCTTTGGGGGTGTGGCTTCTTTGTCGTGTCATCACCATTCAGATAACCAAAGTGGTGATGATTTAAACGTTAACTAAAGCACAAAAATGTATTTCACTTCAAAATAAAGGCTACAAAATGTTCTTTCTAAATGAATGCATGGTGTTACCAAAGTCAATTTTAAGATACTCAATAAAACTGTTTCTCCTGTATTTAAATACTCAAGTATATAGCAAATCAAGCTACATGCTGTATGCCCTCCATAATTTGACTTTGGATGACTTCTATGACTCAAACTTGCTGACAACCTGTTAAAACGTATCAAAGCACAGTCCATTATTTGGGGGAAATACTCTGGTTTACGCTGTCAGACAAAGTAAAGAAAAAAATAACTTTAATTTCATCTCTATGAGAAACAGACCCAAGTTAAAAAAAATGTAATAAAGATATCTGTTTTCTATAGATGTAGATGTCACACCATCTGTGACCTGTAGAGCAACAGCCAAATTCCCAGCGGCAGTGACTTCTGTGGTGAAGCCTGACCGGAGTGGTTTCAAAAGTGGTAGGAGGCAGACACAAAAGACTTTGTTCAGGAACCAAAGGTGTTTATTTCTATTATTTCTATTTTAGTAGTATATTTCTATTATTTCTGCTACATGTGTGCTCAAACAGATATGCAAACAATATAAAGAAATAAAACAAACAAACAAACCGTTAACTGAACTGAATAACTCTTACCTCATCTCTAAGGTAACTTGGATTAACTTCAGCCACAACCTCACATGCACAGAGCTACACCATCAGGTCACTTGTTCCCCCCGTAACAGCTGACGGCATCTGGTTAAATAGAGCCTTCAATCAGTCCGATCCGGCCTGCACCATCAGTGCAGGTGAAACCATTCACTTCTCCCCCTACGTGTACTGACCTCCCAAGATGTCACTGCTGACATTATCCAGTGTATAAACCAAGGAAATGGTTAGGCACCTCCTCCCCTGGGCTCCGGAACACATGGTGGGCATGGCAAGCAACAATAAAAGATATGATTAATGAAATGCCACACTAAGTTAATAAAGAAACTTGGGGACAAATGGTGAGTTCTAAAGCACTTTGTTACAACTTCTCTTTTTAATTTACTGCCTGGGAAACACAACACCTCCGACATGTTGCTCAGCCACGGCGCTGATCCTTCTGAACAGGCAGCGCCCGCTGAGAAGCACCAGAGCGCCAGAGGTCGACTCCCCGGGAGGCCAAGATCTACCGGCAACCGAGTGCTTCGTAATAAACATCTTGTTTCATAAACTATAAAAGATAAACCTAGTTAAATTCATGTCAAAACTGGATATAACTGTACAATTTTCGTCTACTGTTCTCCACTCATGCTTTAGTCTAAACCACTTCAAGCCAAATTTATATAGTTAATAAATGGCATTGTAAAAATGGTGCTGGTGTTATCCACCATAAAACAATGAGATGTGAAAACACTGTTTGTGACGCACACGTACAGAACCAACCGCTCATGTACAGAACAGACCGCTCATGTTGACCGAGGACAGATTAAGTGTTGCTGGTCCATTAAAAACACTCCAACAATGAGCATACTATATTTCATGGACTTTTCCGGGACCGTGGAACTGAACAAAAACAACTGGATGAATATGTCAAAAGATATCAGTAGCAGGTAAAACTGAGCTGATCTTTGTCTGATGTAACATTATTTCTTTCTGTCAATGTATTATTATTATTATTATTATTATTATTATTATTATTATAACAATAGTCCAGTTTGGGCTGCTTGTAATAAAGAGTATTATTTCTCTTCCACTTCTCACAAGGTACCTACACAGCTTGGTGCTTCCCCTCAAAAAATATATATTCAAAAATGAGTTAGGTACAGTACCGCCTTCACCTCATGTTCAGCCAGGTCACACCCTGGTAGGTCATTCAAATCATGTCTAAACATGCAAAAAAAACACAACAGGGGAGAGAGGAGAGCTTCAACGTCACACTCCAGAAATGAAAGTTAAGTTCGTCAGAGTGGCAGACACACTGCAGTCGAGACAAGTCTCTGCTTTTCTCTAAAAGACAATTCAAACTGACTTCATCAGGTTTTTCTCAACAACACAACAGAGTCTCCTCCAAACACTGGTGAGTACATCTGATCATATTTACACCTTTAATAACCATGATTAACAAAAAACTTTACCTTTACTCAGGCAGGAAGTTCCTCTCTTATCACTTCATACCTGATACATTATTAACTATGTAACTATGTCTGTCTGTCCACAGTCCCACTATACAGTAACTCACTTTAACAGCTTTAAACTGTCTCAGGAGGACTTTAGTAACTTGTAACTGAATCTCTGTGGTTTTAACTTTAGTCTCACTCCGACTTTCCTGCTATTGTTACTGTTCATTGATCACTTCCTCTTTTGCCTCTAGTTGTTTCACATTAAAAGTTTTCTACCAGCGGGAGGCTTTTATTGTGAAGCAGCTGGAGGAAATGTGATGCGTTTGTCATCACGTATGCAGAGCTTTGTTGTCAGTGCTGTTCTTCAATAAAAAAGTCTACACAACAGGAAGTGGACATATTCTGTGCCTTTTTGCTAGAGAAGTGAGCTTCAGCTTGTGGGAAAGCAAAAACACTACAAATGACTCAAAAGTACTTATCCCCATATTTTTTGTTATACTTAAAATGTTTTTCTTTTCTTTCCCAATGTGTGTGTAGATATGGCTGCTGCGAATTATCTGTCCTCCGAAGATCAGTTTCTGTGCTCTATCTGTCTGGATGTGTTCACTGATCCAGTCACCACACCATGTGGACACAACTTCTGCAAAAAATGCATCACTAATTACTGGAATACCAACGACCAGAACATGTGTCCAATTTGTGAAAAGGTTTTCATCTACAGACCTGAGCTGCACGTCAACACTTTCATCTCTGAGATGGTTTCTCAGTTCAGACAGTCGGCTCAACAGAAAGCCAGCAGCAGCAGCTCAGAGCAACAAGAGTCCAAACCAGGAGAAGTTCCCTGTGACGTCTGCACTGGAACCAGACTGAAGGCCCTGAAGTCCTGCCTGGTGTGTCTGGTCTCCTACTGTGAGACTCACCTGGAGCCTCATCTGACAATGTCAGGCCTGAAGAGACATCAGCTGATCGACCCTGTGGAGAACCTGGAAGGCAGGATGTGTACGAAGCACGATAAACCTCTGGAGCTGTTCTGTAAGACCGACCAGACATGTGTCTGCATGCTCTGCACTGTATTAGACCACAAGATGCACGATGTTGTTCCTCTGAAAGAAGAATATGAAGGAAAGAAGGTCGAGCTGGAGAAGACAGAGGCTGAAATCCAGCAGATGATCCAGAAGAGACGACTGAAGATTCAGGAGGTCAAACACTCAGTGGACCTCAGTGAGGAAGATGCAAACAGAGAGAAAGCAGAAGGTGTTCAGGTCTTCACTGCTCTGAAGGAGTCTGTTGAGAGAAGACTGAATGAGCTCATCAATACGATAGAAGAGAAGCAGAGAACAACAAAGAAACAGGCTGAAGACTCCATCAAAGAGCTGGAACAGGAAATCTCTGAGCTGATGAAGAGAAGCACTGAGGTGGAGAAGCTCTCCCTCTCTGAAGACCACCTCCACCTTCTCCAGAGTTTCCCGTCCTTAAACATCCACCTCCCACCACCCACCAAGGACTGGACAAAGGTCAGTGTTCCTCCATCATCATATGAGGGGACTGTGGTGAGAGCTGTGTCTCAGCTGGAGGAGACACTCAGTGAAGAGATGAAGAAGCTGGTTGAAGCTGAGCTGAAGAGGGTCCAGAAGTTTGCAGTGGATGTGACTCTTGATCCTGATACAGCTCATCCTAAACTCATCTTATCTGATGATGGGAAACAAGTACGTCCTGTTAAGATACGGCAGCAATATCTCCCAGACAACCCAGAGAGATTTTCTAAATGTTCTTGTGTTTTAGCAAAGCAGAGTTTCTCTTCAGGCAGATTTTACTTTGAGGTTCAAGTTAAAGGAAAGACTGAGTGGGACTTAGGAGTGGTCAGAGAGTCGATCAACAGGAAGGGAAATATCACACTGAGCCCTCAATATGGTTACTGGGCTATATGGTTGAGAAATGGAAATGAGTACATAGCTCTTGATGACCCTTCAGTTCTTCTCTCCCTGAAGTCTCGGCCTCAGAAGGTGGGGGTGTTTGTGGATTATGAGGAGGGTCTGGTCTCCTTCTATGACGTAGAAGCTGCAGCTCTTCTCTACTCCTTTACTGGCTGCTCCTTCAATGAGAAACTCTTCCCATACTTCTACCCTGGTCTTAATCATGGTGGTAAAAACTCTACACCTCTGATCATCACTCCTGTCAGAGTAAACTAATCACTCTCTTTTTTATTGTTATGATTTTATAAATGTACATATTTTGTGTGAATATCATGTAGTTTAACTTTACATCTTATTTCACACAGAGTCTGTTGACTGGTGATTGATTTACACGTCATTAAGACATTTTATTATAACTATCCCGTTACATAGCCAACACATTCGTGGGATGCGTTCATCTCTTAAACTCTGCATCATGACACATTATATGGAGAATATTAATTTAAACCTTTATTAAATCCACAGACATTTATTTCCAGAAGAAAGCAGCTTCTTTAAAGACACCAAATACATGAAGCTGAAGTTTGACTTTGAGTAAATCAGCAAAACTAATTCTATCTGACAGAAAACATATTGCTGAATAGTTTTGTCATGAAGCTTCATTTAAGAGTGAGGCCTATTACATTCCTATAGTGTTTACAGAATACAGTGTGTGTTATTGTTATACCGGAAAAGTTAATAAATAGAATATATGCAAATGTTTTTTTGGTGTGAAAAGTGGTTTGAATAACTATTAATCACTTTGGCCAACTTTGATTTGTTTTGTGAATATTGGTGAGATGAGTTATGAATCAAAGAAACCTGTAAACATGATTGTAAATAAAAAAAAAAAACATGAACATAAATTATTAGTTGAACACACGGCCTGAGTAAGCACCGACTTGAGCATCGAACACTGAACAGAAAAGCCTGGTTTACTCATAAGTTGTATTTCATGTCAAATAAATTGTTTCCTGTGGCTCTTTCACAATAAAAGATTTTTACAAAATCAGAAATATTTTCTGAAATATATATTTTCATTCAGATTTTTTTACCAGTACATCTGAAACCATTTGTCAATTGACAGAAAATTTAATGGAAACAATTTTGAATGGTTTAATCAACTTTTTCCTCTAAAGACATTTCATGTTTCTCGCTGAACAAATGTGAAGATTTGCTGCTTTTCCTTTTAATAATGTTAATAATGTTAATAATATTAATCAATCGATTAATGGAGAAAATGATCAGCAGATTAATCCATCATGAAAAAAATATTAGTTAATAGATAAAAATGATCTCCACTCAACCAACTACAACGGTAACATCCAGCTTTTACATGAATGTTAATAATCTAATGATAAAATATATAATAATAAAACAGTCTCAGGGGACTTTTTTATACTATTAATGCTTTAACTTTCTTAAGGAGAACGGTTTATGGTAAATTTAACTTATTTTATTCCTCTTCAGATGCAGACTTGGTGAATTAGTGTGTCTATCTGCTCTGGTCCATGACCTTCCTTATATTGGGGTACAGAATTTAAAAAGCTACGAATTTTTAAAAATCTGAAAAACTGTGTCTTGGGTAGCCCGTACTCATCCTGAAGATGATTATATGATTTCATGTTACCACTTTAATAGAGATCATTTATCACCTGGATTCCATGTGTGTTCCTCTTTAAAACCAGGGTCAACACAGGAAGGAACAACATTGGGGTTTTTAACAATCGGTGCATAAAAAGAGTATCTTCTGTTGATAGTAAACAACTTCTTTACATTAATCCATGTGCTTAGAATGTTATTCATAATAAAGTAGTCCCTAGTTTCTGGTGTTTGTTTAACATTATTGAAGAATGGTGCACTTGATAATGAGAACGAGTTACATCCTTGCTTTTCAAAGTCTAACCATATTGATTTAGGGTCTGTGCCACCCATGCTGATACATTTTTCAATTGTATGGATCAATAATAGATCATTTTGCAGATGGGAGGTTTTGCACTTTGGCCATCGAAATGCACATTTATTTAAAAAATACCAAAACTAACTTAAACAAATAAGAGCAGCCAGCCGGGCACTTGAGCCACCGGGTTGTCACATAAATGTACTTTAAGAACCACAATGTTTTACCCACTTTTACTAAAAGTAAAAGGATTTGAATACTTCTCACTGCTGACCTTTTGCAAAAAAATGTATTTATTTTTTTACCTTCGCCAGGTAACCGTTATCAAAAGGATTTCAAATTAGAAGTTTCGGGACTTTTAATTAGTTTTAAAAGTTTTTAAAATGGAGCTCGGCTGGATTTCTCCTTCTAGATGGTTGAAAATGTTTGGTTTCTAAAATAAAAGACATGTAGATATGATGCTTTTTCCTGCTGAATGACTACAGACACACAAATACATATATTACACATAATCCCTGAGAAGGAGGTCATGTTTTTTGGTAAAGTTTTGGCTTCATAATAAAGGCCTTCACATTCTTACTGAGCTGTTGCTCGGCTTCCTGTTTCACAATAACGCAGCCTTCAACAAAGAGGAATTAACGGGCAACGTGTTGCTTTAGCGAAGCTCCTCTTTAAACTTCACAACAGAAACAGAAGGTTTCACTATTATAATATCAGTTTAAACCTCTTCAAGAGTCCCAGAGGGGGAAAAAGACTTTACTCAATGTTTAGAGCCCAGCTGCATCGTTGAGGCTCAACGACGATCGGTCGTCAAAAGAAATAAAAGATCCAACAGGATTCAACGGAAGTATTAATCATGTAGTTCCTCTTCTGTTTGGGCCAAAACCATTTCAAATGTAAATAATACAAATTAATTAGTGCTTTTTTTTTTTTTAATCTCTGATGAAATAAAAGAAAAACATCCGTATAACAGTCGATTACAAAGTTCTTGACGGTCCTGTGGGGCGGTGGTCCATCTGACGGACAATTTAAAAACGTGCTTGCGGAAAAATATACAAAACAACCATTTTCTCAAAGTAGGGTACTTAAAAAAAAAATAATAATAATAATAATAATTTAAAGTTCGTATCGGTACGATGTCACGAGCCTTAAGACTAAAAACGTGCAGCTGAAAAACAGACCGAAGGACAACGAGTCGCTCCATCATCCTGTTTTATTCACATCAGGTTTGAAGGATTCAATACATTTTGGATTCTCATACATGCAGCCCGACTCATTCTCTCTCACACACACACACACACACACACACTCACTCACTCTCCCACACACACACACACACACACACACACACACACACACACACACACTCTCCCCCCCACACACACACTCTCCCACACACACACACAGTGGTATGGTAGGCACACTGTAGTGGAGAGCTCAGATGTGTCGTCTGACAGTCGATCAAAAGGAGGCACTTCTGAAGCAGACAGCGATGAGTTGATGCTTTTTGTTCTCAAGAAACTGACTGAGCTGCAGTCACATCACACTCGGATTCACTTTCAACCGTGTGACCGTCATCTGCCCTCATTTACATATATACATATATATATATATACATATACACACATATATACATATATAAAGATGATTTAGGCAGATTTGTTCCTAAAACAGCCGCGGTTGTTGCATCACATTATTTCAGGATAACAAAGTAGATTTCTCATGATAAACAGGATTTTATCGTGAAAAAAATAAAGAACATTTCTCCGTAATAAACCTGCCGTATTAAAGTACTTAAGCTGATTAATGCGGTGAGCCTGTAGTGTTGCCGTAGGTTTCGGAGACGTGAGGTGATGCGACCGCAGCTGGACAGGTGTGTTTGTTTGACTGAACTTCGCTCGGGAACAGAAAATCTAAAAGTTTGCAGAAAACTGGATTGTGGCGCCCCCGAGTGGCCGAACCGGGAAATGTGAGTTAAAGTACAGAATTTAGAGATCCTGACCGGGTTCAAATTGTAAATAACAAAAAGTCAACCATCAAAAAAAGTTTGACTCATTTACTTTTTGATGAATTGAAAAAGGTCAGGGAAATTTGCTTTATATTGTCTGTTTATGTTATGTTAGCTCAACCGATTTAAATTCAAATAAAAATATATATATATAATCGCTCGTGTTTAAAGTAAATTAGTTTTTGACAAACAAAAACAGATTTTCTGTTCCGCTTTGAGTCGTTTCAGCTTCAGAGGAAACAAAAAGCTCTCGGTCTTCATGCAGATTAAATAAAACCAGAGTCGGAGGGAGAACAGTAGTTTGAGTCCACAGCTGATTTTCATGCTTCATTGTTCTGCAGTCAAAACTCAATCAATCAACTAAAGACGTATAAAAATGTGTCTCTGGATCATCGCTCAGCAGAAGGAAACTTAATGCATAATTGGACAGTTTGAAGGAAACAAAAGTGTAAATCGAAGAGTTTATTTCCCGAATTAGAGAGTGTTTTACTTTGGTAACGACGAGTTGTGATGCTTTCACAGTCTGGATGTTTGTTTAAAGGTTTTCAGGAAATCAACTCTTCAAATCACGCGTTTCTTTTATGTTTTTGTTTCCCTCCGGGTCTCAGACCGTCCTGATCTCCAGGTCGAGTCTGGAAAATATTTTCTGGTCTTTTGAGTATAAAAGTTTAGGAATCCACTGAACCACAGTCACCACAGCGAATAAAACCCAAAACCAGCAGATGAATGAGGTTTGAGAAAAAAAAAAAAAAAAAAGCTTGGAAACACCGCGAAGGAAACCCTGTTGATTCTTTCAGATGCAGGAATGAGAAAAAAAATAAAAATAAAATGCCGTTATCTGAACCCTGAATCCTCGAGTCTGCGAAACCAGCGACAGGAAAATCTTTCAGTGTTTTGTCTGACGACCAAAATCCCTTCAGCTCCAACATCTGGAGAAAAAGAAGAAACAGTTCGCCCCGGTATAGAACGTTTCCAAAAGGCGCCAGAAAAATAAATTACCCCGCCATTTCTTTACCATTATCTACACCCTTAACTCCCACTAAAACGGTCTCTAATAATTTACTATTTCTGTTGAATTGCACACAGTGAGAGGAGGCGGCAGCAGTTTGTTTTCAGGAGGCTTTGTGTGTTACTTGATGAAGTCTTTTAAAAAGGTGGAGCAGTTCAGGAAGCCTCCAGCGCGTCGCCGCTTTGCTTCTTCCAGTTTTTGTATTTTTGGTCCCTCCGGGCCTCTGTTCCCTCTCGGCCGACCAGCCGCCGTCGGGCCCCTCCTCCCCCGCGCTCCTCCCCCCGAGGTCGGCCTCAAGTCTCCGGGTCTCATCGGTCGGGTCCTGGACGTCCCGTCGCCGTCCTCCATCACCTCTTCTGCTCCCAGATCTCCGCCATGTTCAGGTCGAGCTGGTCGAGGTTCTTCAGCACCTGGACGTTCTCCGTGTAGAACGCAACGTCCACCACGACCAGCCTGCAAGCAGCAGCAGGCGGTTAAACACTTTCAAATATTCCTTGATTTTATCATCTATTTTATTTATTTTTTTATGCAAAAGAAATGCTCAAACATTTCCTTTTTTGCAGTTTTTCCTCACAGCCTCGTGTGGTGTGAACTTTGCACTCTTAATAATAAACCGATCAATTAACTGAGAAATAACTGCTGATGGAAATAGTTGTTAGAGCCTTAATTTAATCTCCTCCTGATGTCGGTCTGATGGTCTATTTACATCTGGATGGATGACTGAAACATTCACGGGTTTTTTCCACATTGTGTCACTTTTTGCTCATGAAATTAACTCATTTTTTGCATCTGAAGAGCATCTTGTACTTCTGTCGGGAAACTTTTATATGAAATGAGACTCGTTCAAAACGATAAAAATCCTTTTTCACTTCTCAGACAACTGAACGTGTTTTTATTTTACTAATTTCCATCCAGGACGCTCTTCGATCTCACAGAGACTCGGTGCAAATAATCCATCAAACGTTTTTACGGTAATGGTTAAAAAAATAAATAAAACACCGGCTCCTTCGATGCCGGTGATGAAACGTCTGGAAGTTGATTTACAGAGAAACAGAAATGGAGGAAAGCCTGAAACTCTGAACTCACGTTTCAACCGTTTGTAAATGTCAGTAACAGCCGTGTGTTGAAATGCATGAAACCTTTATAAACACCTGCTTAAATAAGATCGTATCTCTCCTCAGAATGAAACAGGAAGTGCTCCGTCGGTATCTTTAAATATTGTGTGTGTGTGTGTGTGTGTGTGTGTGTGTGTGTGTACCCGTTCTGAGGTCCTCCGTCGTTAACGACTCCGAGTCGAGCCAGCTGCCTCTTCAGGTGCATCTTAAAACTGGCGTTAATCCTCAGAAACAGCATCTGCACAGAGACACGCGTCAGGTTTCTGAACACACACACCGTGCTGCGTATGTTTATGAGTCAGAAGAGCGAGTCGCGTCTCACCTGCGTCTGCTTTTCAGGGAGAAGTTCAGAAATGGCTTCGTGCATCTTCGCCATCTGTTTACAGGCGTTTCTAAAGCAGGCCGAGGGCATCGGAGCCTTCACTTCATACTGAGGACACCACCACAACAACAACAACAACAACGTGAGCACGGGTGGAGGAGGTGCATGGTACACGTTCTAATTAATTATGAACAAGTGAGATTAACATTAAGTAATAAACTAATTAATCTCGGCTCGTCTCTTTCAAAAGGACTTAAATATTTTCGGGTTCTTGGAAGTGCTTCTTGATGCAAACTGAAGCCGATGCCGTGCGGTATTTGAAAGATGAACATATTTAAAGTGAGAACGATCTTCTTCGTAAAAAGTGAAATGCAGAACTTGAACTATTCGCGACCACGGGACATTATTTCAACCTTAAATGTCACGTTTATTTCTTCACATCGATGTGTTTAATTATTCCATCCATCCATTTTCCTCCGCTTATCCGGGGTCGGGTCGCGGTGGCAGCAGGCCTAGCAGGCCGACCCAGGCTTCCCTCTCACCCGCAACACGTTCCAGCTCGTTCTGGGGGATCCCGAGGCGTTCCCAGGCCAGCTGGGAGATATAATCCCTCCAGCGTGTCCTGGGTCTTCCCCGGGGCCTCCTACCAGTTGGGCGTGCCTGGAAATCCTCTAACGGGAGGCGTCCAGGAGGCATCCTGATCAGATGCCCGAACCACCTCAGCTGACTCCTTTCGATACGAAGGAGTAGCGCCTCAACTCCAAGTTCCCTCCTGATGTCCGAGCTCCTTACCCTATCTCTAAGGCTGAGCCCGGCCACCCTACGGAGAAAACTCATTTCGGCCGTTTGTATCCGAGACCTCGTTCTTTCGGTCACGACCCAGAGTTCGTGACCATAGGTGAGGGTCGGAACGTAGACCGCCCGGTAAATTGAGAGCTTTGCCTTCCGGCTCAGCTCCCTCTTCACCAAGACGGTCCAGTGCAGCGCCTGTTTTACTGCTGCAGCCGCACCGATCCGCCGGTCGATCTCCCGCTCCATCTTACCCTCACTCGTGAACAAGACCCCGAGATACTTGAACTCCTTCGCTTGCGGCAGGCACTGCGTCCCTACCCGGAGGGAACAATCCACCGGTTTCCGGCAGAGCACCATGGCCTCGGATTTGGATGTGCTTACCCTCATCCCCACCGCGTCACACTCGGCTGCAAATCGCCCCAGTTAATGCTGGAGGTCATGGTCCGAAGAGGCCATCTGCGAACAGCAGAGAGGCGATCCCGAGACCCCAGAACCCGACCTTCTCCTCCCCCCGGCTGCGCCTAGATATCCTGTCCATGAAAGTCACGAACAGGACCGGTGGTAAAGGGCAGCCCTGGCGGAGGCCAACACCCACCGGGAACGCGTCTGACTTATTGCCGAGAATACGAACACAGCTCCTACTGCAGTCGTACAGAGACCGGATGGCCCATTGTAACGTAAGCACCCTCCACAAAACTCCCCGAGTGACCCGGTCGAAGGCCTTCTCCAAGTCCACAAAACACATGTAGACTGGTTGGGCAAACTCCCAGAACCCCTCCAGTAGTCTTGCGAGGGTAAAGAGCTGGTCCACTGTTCCACGACCGGGACAGAATCCGCACTGCTCCTCTTGAATCCGAGGGTCGACAATGGGTCGGCGCCTCCTTTCCAGCACCCTGGCATACACTTTCCCCGGGAGGCTGAGTAGTGTGACACCCCGATAATTCGAGCACACTCTCCGGTCCCCCTTTTTGAAAATGGGAACCACCACCCCTGTCTGCCAGTCCATGGGCACTGTTCCCGACCACCATGCGAAATTGAAAAGGCGTGTCAGCAGTCCCTCCCCCGTGCTGAGCACAGCCTGGGGTAAGCCCTGCTTTCCCTTTCTGAGCCGTCGGATGGTTTGCCAGAGCTTCCTTGAGGCCAACCGAAAGTCCTTCTCCATGGCCTTCTCGAACTCCTCCCATGCCCGACTTTTAGACTCCGCAACTACCGCAGCTGCAGCCCTTCTGGCCTGCCGGTACTTCTCAGCTGCTTCAGGAGACCCCTGGGCCAACCGGGCCCTAAAGGCCTCCTTCTTCAGTTTGACGGCTTCCCTCACCCCCGGTGTCCACCACCGGGTTCTCGGTTTACCGCCACGACAGGCACCGTTGACCTTCCGACCACAGCTCCTAGCGGCCGCGTCCACGATAGAGGCTTTGAACATGGTCCACTCGGATTCCATGTCCCCAGCCTCCCTCGAGATGTGTGAGAAGTTCTTCCGGAGGTGGGAGTTGAAGACCTCCCAGACAGGATCCTCCGCCAGACGTTCCCAGTTCAGCCTCACTACACGTTTCGGATTGCCGGGTCTTTCCAGCCGATTCCCCTGCCATCTGATCCAACTCACCATCAAGTGGTGATCAGTTGACAGCTCTGCTCCTCTCTTCATCTGAGTGTCCAAGACATACGGCCTCAGATCAGATGAAACAATTACAAAGTCGATCATTGATCTACGGCCTAAGGTGTTCTGGTACCAAGTACACTTATGAGCCACCCTATGTTCGAACATGGTGTTCGTTATGGACAAACCGTGGCTAGCACAGATGTCCAACAGCGAGACACCACTCGGGTTCTGATTGGGCAAGCCGTTCCTCCCAATCACCCCCCGCCAGGTTTCTCTGTTGTTGCCCACGTGAGCGTTGAAGTCTCCCAGGAGAACTATGGAGTCCGCAGGAGGCGCCCTTTCCAGGACCCCTCCCACCGACTCCAAGAAGGCCGGATACTCCGAACTGCTGTTCGGTGCATAGGCACAAACAACAGTCAGAGCCTTACTCCCCGCAACCCGCAGGCGCAGGGAGGCAACCCTCTCGTTCTCCGGGGAGTGAGTATCCCCACTCCCGCCCGACGCCTCTCACCCTGGGCAACTCCAGAAAAGGACAAAGTCCAACCTTTCTCCAGGAGCTTGGTTCCAGAGCCAGTTGTGTGCGTGGAGGTGAGGCCAACTATATCTAGCTGGTACCGCTCGACCTCACAGCTCCGACTCTTTCCCCGCTAGCGAGGTGACGTTCCACGTCCCTAGAGCTAGTCTATGCTGCCGGTGATCGGCTCGCCCCTGCCCCTGCCCGGCCCTCCCAGGGCAGGGGGCTCACGGGTCTGGCTCCGGGAGGGTTACCCGGTTTCCTGGTCCGGCGAGGTGGCTGTAGTCCGGGCCGCATTTATTGTCCTTAATAATGGAGAAAAGGAAATAAATATCAAGGAAAAAGTCAAGAAACATAAATCTTAAAAAGTGCAAGACAGGAGATTTGGAGCCTTTCGATTGCTTCACAACGGCTCTCAACATGGCGGAGGAGAGTCGGCGGCCCAAGCTAACGATGCTAACAATGCTAACTACGGAGAAAGTGCTGACGGAGCTGAGTGTTTGTCTGAGGGGGAACCAGAAGCCGGAGCTCCTCCTGCAACTCACTCAAATCCTTGAAGCAAGAAACACTTTTTCTTTCCAGGAATAAAATAAATAATAACAGAAGTTTGGTCTCGGTATCCAAAAGGATTTATGGAAGTATGATTTAAAAAGTAAAATGAACAAGGACAGTTTTCAGCTGCCTTCAAAGAATAAACAGGAAGTAAAATAATCCGTTACTTCCGGTTAGATCCGATCTGGAGGCGACCTCGTTCTGATTTATTCGTGTTTAAAAATATACATTTACGTGGCAGTGACGTTGGTGAAGCCTGACCGGAGTGGTTTCAAAAGTGGTAGGAGGCAGACACAAAAGACTTTGTTCAGGAACCAAAGGTGTTTATTTCTATTATTTCTATTTTAGATAAAAGAAATAAAACAAACAAACAAACCGTTAACTGAACTGAATAACTCTTACCTCATCTCTAAGGTAACTTGGATTAACTTCAGCCACAACCTCACATGCACAGAGCTACACCATCAGGTCACTTGTTCCCCCCGTAACAGCTGACGGCATCTGGTTAAATAGAGCCTTCAATCAGTCCGATCCGGCCTGCACCATCAGTGCAGGTGAAACCATTCACTTCTCCCCCTACGTGTACTGACCTCCCAAGATGTCACTGCTGACATTATCCAGTGTATAAACCAAGGAAATGGTTAGGCACCTCCTCCCCTGGGCTCCGGAACACATGGTGGGCATGGCAAGCAACAATAAAAGATATGATTAATGAAATGCCACACTAAGTTAATAAAGAAACTTGGGGACAAATGGTGAGTTCTAAAGCACTTTGTTACAACTTCTCTTTTTAATTTACTGCCTGGGAAACACAACACCTCCGACATGTTGCTCAGCCACGGCGCTGATCCTTCTGAACAGGCAGCGCCCGCTGAGAAGCACCAGAGCGCCAGAGGTCGACTCCCCGGGAGGCCAAGATCTACCGGCAACCGAGTGCTTCGTAATAAACATCTTGTTTCATAAACTATAAAAGATAAACCTAGTTAAATTCATGTCAAAACTGGATATAACTGTACAATTTTCGTCTACTGTTCTCCACTCATGCTTTAGTCTAAACCACTTCAAGCCAAATTTATATAGTTAATAAATGGCATTGTAAAAATGGTGCTGGTGTTATCCACCATAAAACAATGAGATGTGAAAACACTGTTTGTGACGCACACGTACAGAACCAACCGCTCATGTACAGAACAGACCGCTCATGTTGACCGAGGACAGATTAAGTGTTGCTGGTCCATTAAAAACACTCCAACAATGAGCATACTATATTTCATGGACTTTTCCGGGACCGTGGAACTGAACAAAAACAACTGGATGAATATGTCAAAAGATATCAGTAGCAGGTAAAACTGAGCTGATCTTTGTCTGATGTAACATTATTTCTTTCTGTCAATGTATTATTATTATTATTATTATTATTATTATTATTATTATAACAATAGTCCAGTTTGGGCTGCTTGTAATAAAGAGTATTATTTCTCTTCCACTTCTCACAAGGTACCTACACAGCTTGGTGCTTCCCCTCAAAAAATATATATTCAAAAATGAGTTAGGTACAGTACCGCCTTCACCTCATGTTCAGCCAGGTCACACCCTGGTAGGTCATTCAAATCATGTCTAAACATGCAAAAAAAACACAACAGGGGAGAGAGGAGAGCTTCAACGTCACACTCCAGAAATGAAAGTTAAGTTCGTCAGAGTGGCAGACACACTGCAGTCGAGACAAGTCTCTGCTTTTCTCTAAAAGACAATTCAAACTGACTTCATCAGGTTTTTCTCAACAACACAACAGAGTCTCCTCCAAACACTGGTGAGTACATCTGATCATATTTACACCTTTAATAACCATGATTAACAAAAAACTTTACCTTTACTCAGGCAGGAAGTTCCTCTCTTATCACTTCATACCTGATACATTATTAACTATGTAACTATGTCTGTCTGTCCACAGTCCCACTATACAGTAACTCACTTTAACAGCTTTAAACTGTCTCAGGAGGACTTTAGTAACTTGTAACTGAATCTCTGTGGTTTTAACTTTAGTCTCACTCCTACTTTCCTGCTATTGTTACTGTTCATTGATCACTTCCTCTTTTGCCTCTAGTTGTTTCACATTAAAAGTTTTCTACCAGCGGGAGGCTTTTATTGTGAAGCAGCTGGAGGAAATGTGATGCGTTTGTCATCACGTATGCAGAGCTTTGTTGTCAGTGCTGTTCTTCAATAAAAAAGTCTACACAACAGGAAGTGGACATATTCTGTGCCTTTTTGCTAGAGAAGTGAGCTTCAGCTTGTGGGAAAGCAAAAACACTACAAATGACTCAAAAGTACTTATCCCCATATTTTTTGTTATACTTAAAATGTTTTTCTTTTCTTTCCCAATGTGTGTGTAGATATGGCTGCTGCGAATTATCTGTCCTCCGAAGATCAGTTTCTGTGCTCTATCTGTCTGGATGTGTTCACTGATCCAGTCACCACACCATGTGGACACAACTTCTGCAAAAAATGCATCACTAATTACTGGAATACCAACGACCAGAACATGTGTCCAATTTGTGAAAAGGTTTTCATCTACAGACCTGAGCTGCACGTCAACACTTTCATCTCTGAGATGGTTTCTCAGTTCAGACAGTCGGCTCAACAGAAAGCCAGCAGCAGCAGCTCAGAGCAACAAGAGTCCAAACCAGGAGAAGTTCCCTGTGACGTCTGCACTGGAACCAGACTGAAGGCCCTGAAGTCCTGCCTGGTGTGTCTGGTCTCCTACTGTGAGACTCACCTGGAGCCTCATCTGACAATGTCAGGCCTGAAGAGACATCAGCTGATCGACCCTGTGGAGAACCTGGAAGGCAGGATGTGTACGAAGCACGATAAACCTCTGGAGCTGTTCTGTAAGACCGACCAGACATGTGTCTGCATGCTCTGCACTGTATTAGACCACAAGATGCACGATGTTGTTCCTCTGAAAGAAGAATATGAAGGAAAGAAGGTCGAGCTGGAGAAGACAGAGGCTGAAATTCAGCAGAATATCCAGAAGAGACGACTGAAGATTCAGGAGGTCAAACACTCAGTGGACCTCAGTGAGGAAGATGCAAACAGAGAGAAAGCAGAAGGTGTTCAGGTCTTCACTGCTCTGAAGGAGTCTGTTGAGAGAAGACTGAATGAGCTCATCAATACGATAGAAGAGAAGCAGAGAACAACAAAGAAACAGGCTGAAGACTCCATCAAAGAGCTGGAACAGGAAATCTCTGAGCTGATGAAGAGAAGCACTGAGGTGGAGAAGCTCTCCCTCTCTGAAGACCACCTCCACCTTCTCCAGAGTTTCCAGTCCTTAAACATCCACCTCCCACCACCCACCAAGGACTGGACAAAGGTCAGTGTTCCTCCATCATCATATGAGGGGACTGTGAGGAGAGCTGTGTCTCAGCTGGAGGAGACACTCAGTGAAGAGATGAAGAAGCTGGTTGAAGCTGAGCTGAAGAGGGTCCAGAAGTTTGCAGTGGATGTGACTCTTGATCCTGATACAGCTCATCCTAAACTCATCTTATCTGATGATGGGAAACAAGTACGTCCTGTTAAGATACGGCAGCAATATCTCCCAGACAACCCAGAGAGATTTTCTAAATGTTCTTGTGTTTTAGCAAAGCAGAGTTTCTCTTCAGGCAGATTTTACTTTGAGGTTCAAGTTAAAGGAAAGACTGAGTGGGACTTAGGAGTGGTCAGAGAGTCGATCAACAGGAAGGGAAATATCACACTGAGCCCTCAATATGGTTACTGGGCTATATGGTTGAGAAATGGAAATGAGTACATAGCTCTTGATGACCCTTCAGTTCTTCTCTCCCTGAAGTCTCGGCCTCAGAAGGTGGGGGTGTTTGTGGATTATGAGGAGGGTCTGGTCTCCTTCTATGACGTAGAAGCTGCAGCTCTTCTCTACTCCTTTACTGGCTGCTCCTTCAATGAGAAACTCTTCCCATACTTCTACCCTGGTCTTAATCATGGTGGTAAAAACTCTACACCTCTGATCATCACTCCTGTCAGAGTAAACTAATCACTCTCTTTTTTATTGTTATGATTTTATAAATGTACATATTTTGTGTGAATATCATGTAGTTTAACTTTACATCTCATTTCATATAGAGTCTGTTGACTGGTGATTGATTTACACGTCATTAAGACATTTTATTATAACTATCCCGTTACATAGCCAACACATTCGTGGGATGCGTTCATCTCTTAAACTCTGCATCATGACACATTATATGGAGAATATTAATTTAAACCTTTATTAAATCCACAGACATTTATTTCCAGAAGAAAGCAGCTTCTTTAAAGACACCAAATACATGAAGCTGAAGTTTGACTTTGAGTAAATCAGTAAAACTAATTCTATCTGACAGAAAACATATTGCTGAATAGTTTTGTCATGAAGCTTCATTTAAGAGTGAGGCCTATTACATTCCTATAGTGTTTACAGAATACAGTGTGTGTTATTGTTATACCGGAAAAGTTAATAAATAGAATAGATGCAAATGTTTTTTTGGTGTGAAAAGTGGTTTGAATAACTATTAATCACTTTGGCCAACTTTGATTTGTTTTGTGAATATTGGTGAGATGAGTTATGAATCAAAGAAACCTGTAAACATGATTGTAAATAAAAAAAAAAAACATGAACATAAATTATTAGTTGAACACACGGCCTGAGTAAGCACCGACTTGAGCATCGAACACTGAACAGAAAAGCCTGGTTTACTCATAAGTTGTATTTCATGTCAAATAAATTGTTTCCTGTGGCTCTTTCACAATAAAAGATTTTTACAAAATCAGAAATATTTTCTGAAATATATATTTTCATTCAGATTTTTTTACCAGTACATCTGAAACCATTAGTCAATTGACAGAAAATTTAATGGAAACAATTTTGAATGGTTTAATCAACTTTTTCCTCTAAAAACATTTCATGTTTCTCGCTGAACAAATGTGAAGATTTGCTGCTTTTCCTTTTAATAATGTTAATAATGTTAATAATATTAATCAATCGATTAATGGAGAAAATGATCAGCAGATTAATCCATCATGAAAAAAATATTAGTTAATAGATAAAAATGAGCTCCACCTCAGCCAACTACAACGGTAACATCCAGCTTTTACATGAATGTTAATAATCTAATGATAAAATATATAATAATAAAACAGTCTCAGGGGACTTTTTTATACTATTAATGCTTTAACTTTCTTAAGGAGAACGGTTTATGGTAAATTTAACTTATTTTATTCCTCTTCAGATGCAGACTTGGTGAATTAGTGTGTCTATCTGCTCTGGTCCATGACCTTCCTTATATTGGGGTACAGAATTTAAAAAGCTACGAATTTTTAAAAATCTGAAAAACTGTGTCTTGGGTAGCCCGTACTCATCCTGAAGATGATTATATGATTTCATGTTACCACTTTAATAGAGATCATTTATCACCTGGATTCCATGTGTGTTCCTCTTTAAAACCAGGGTCAACACAGGAAGGAACAAAATTGGGGATTTTAACAATCGGTGCATAAACAGAGTTCTGTTGATAGTAAACAACTTCTTTACATTAATCCATGTGCTTAGAATGTCATTCATAATAAAGTAGTCCCTAGTTTCTGGTGTTTGTTTAACATTATTGAAGAATGGTGCACTTGATAATGAGAACGAGTTACATCCTTGCTTTTCAAAGTCTAACCATATTGAATTAGGGTCTGTGCCACCCATGCTGATACATTTTTCAATTGTATGGATCAATAATAGATCATTTTGCAGATGGGAGGTTTTGCACTGTGGCCATCGAAATGCACATTTATTTAAAAAATACCAAAACTAACTTAAACAAATAAGAGCAGCCAGCCGGGCACGAGAGCCACCGGGTTGTCACATAAATGTACTTTAAGAAGTACAATGTTTTACCCACTTTTACTAAAAGTAAAAGGATTTGAATACTTCTCACTGCTGACCTTTTACAGAAAAATGTATTTATTTTTTTACCTTCGCCAGGTAACCGTCATCAAAAGGATTTCAAATTAGAAGTTTCGGGACTTTTAATTAGTTTTAAAGGTTTTTAAAATGGAGCTCGGCTGGATTTTTCCTTCTAGATGGTTGAAAATGTTTGGTTTCTAAAATAAAAGACATGTAGATATGATGCTTTTTCCTGCTGAATGACTACAGACACACAAATACATATATTACACATAATCCCTGAGAAGGAGGTCATGTTTTTTGGTAAAGTTTTGGCTTCATAATAAAGGCCTTCACATTCTTACTGAGCTGTTGCTCGGCTTCCTGTTTCACAATAACGCAGCCTTCAACAAAGAGGAATTAACGGGCAACGTGTTGCTTTAGCGAAGCTCCTCTTTAAACTTCACAACAGAAACAGAAGGTTTCACTATTATAATATCAGTTTAAACCTCTTCAAGAGTCCCAGAGGGGGAAAAAGACTTTACTCAATGTTTAGAGCCCAGCTGCATCGTTGAGGCTCAACGACGATCGGTCGTCAAAAGAAATAAAAGATCCAACAGGATTCAACGGAAGTACTAATCATGTAGTTCCTCTTCTGTTTGGGCCAAAACCATTTCAAATGTAAATAATACAAATTAATTAGTGCTTTTTTTTTTTTTAATCTCTGATGAAATAAAAGAAAAACATCCGTATAACAGTCGATTACAAAGTTCTTGACGGTCCTGTGGGGCGGTGGTCCATCTGACGGACAATTTAAAAACGTGCTTGAGGAAAAATATACAAAACAACCATTTTCTCAAAGTAGGGTACTTAAAAAAAAAAAAAATAATAATAATAATAATAATTTAAAGTTCGTATCGGTACGATGTCACGAGCCTTAAGACTAAAAACGTGCAGCTGAAAAACAGACCGAAGGACAACGAGTCGCTCCATCATCCTGTTTTATTCACATCAGGTTTGAAGGATTCAATACATTTTGGATTCTCATACATGCAGCCCGACTCATTCTCTCTCACACACACACACACACTCACTCACTCTCCCACACACACACACACACACACACACACACACACACACACTCTCCCCCCCACACACACACTCTCCCACACACACACACAGTGGTATGGTAGGCACACTGTAGTGGAGAGCTCAGATGTGTCGTCTGACAGTCGATCAAAAGGAGGCACTTCTGAAGCAGACAGCGATGAGTTGATGCTTTTTGTTCTCAAGAAACTGACTGAGCTGCAGTCACATCACACTCGGATTCACTTTCAACCGTGTGACCGTCATCTGCCCTCATTTACATATATACATATATATATATATACATATACACACATATATACATATATAAAGATGATTTAGGCAGATTTGTTCCTAAAACAGCCGCGGTTGTTGCATCACATTATTTCAGGATAACAAAGTAGATTTCTCATGATAAACAGGATTTTATCGTGAAAAAAATAAAGAACATTTCTCCGTAATAAACCTGCCGTATTAAAGTACTTAAGCTGATTAATGCGGTGAGCCTGTAGTGTTGCCGTAGGTTTCGGAGACGTGAGGTGATGCGACCGCAGCTGGACAGGTGTGTTTGTTTGACTGAACTTCGCTCGGGAACAGAAAATCTAAAAGTTTGCAGAAAACTGGATTGTGGCGCCCCCGAGTGGCCGAACCGGGAAATGTGAGTTAAAGTACAGAATTTAGAGATCCTGACCGGGTTCAAATTGTAAATAACAAAAAGTCAACCATCAAAAAAAGTTTGACTCATTTACTTTTTGATGAATTGAAAAAGGTCAGGGAAATTTGCTTTATATTGTCTGTTTATGTTATGTTAGCTCAACCGATTTAAATTCAAATAAAAAAAAAATATATATATATATATATAATCGCTCGTGTTTAAAGTAAATTAGTTTTTGACAAACAAAAACAGATTTTCTGTTCCGCTTTGAGTCGTTTCAGCTTCGGAGGAAACAAAAAGCTCTCGGTCTTCATGCAGATTAAATAAAACCAGAGTCGGAGGGAGAACAGTAGTTTGAGTCCACAGCTGATTTTCATGCTTCATTGTTCTGCAGTCAAAACTCAATCAATCAACTAAAGACGTATAAAAATGTGTCTCTGGATCATCGCTCAGCAGAAGGAAACTTAATGCATAATTGGACAGTTTGAAGGAAACAAAAGTGTAAATCGAAGAGTTTATTTCCCGAATTAGAGAGTGTTTTACTTTGGTAACGACGAGTTGTGATGCTTTCACAGTCTGGATGTTTGTTTAAAGGTTTTCAGGAAATCAACTCTTCAAATCACGCGTTTCTTTTATGTTTTTGTTTCCCTCCGGGTCTCAGACCGTCCTGATCTCCAGGTCGAGTCTGGAAAATATTTTCTGGTCTTTTGAGTATAAAAGTTTAGGAATCCACTGAACCACAGTCACCACAGCGAATAAAACCCAAAACCAGCAGATGAATGAGGTTTGAGAAAAAAAAAAAAAAAAAAGCTTGGAAACACCGCGAAGGAAACCCTGTTGATTCTTTCAGATGCAGGAATGAGAAAAAAAATAAAAATAAAATGCCGTTATCTGAACCCTGAATCCTCGAGTCTGCGAAACCAGCGACAGGAAAATCTTTCAGTGTTTTGTCTGACGACCAAAATCCCTTCAGCTCCAACATCTGGAGAAAAAGAAGAAACAGTTCGCCCCGGTATAGAACGTTTCCAAAAGGCGCCAGAAAAATAAATTACCCCGCCATTTCTTTACCATTATCTACACCCTTAACTCCCACTAAAACGGTCTCTAATAATTTACTATTTCTGTTGAATTGCACACAGTGAGAGGAGGCGGCAGCAGTTTGTTTTCAGGAGGCTTTGTGTGTTACTTGATGAAGTCTTTTAAAAAGGTGGAGCAGTTCAGGAAGCCTCCAGCGCGTCGCCGCTTTGCTTCTTCCAGTTTTTGTATTTTTGGTCCCTCCGGGCCTCTGTTCCCTCTCGGCCGACCGGCCGCCGTCGGGCCCCTCCTCCCCTGCGCTCCTCCCCCCGAGGTCGGCCTCACGTCTCCGGGTCTCATCGGTCGGGTCCTGGACGTCCCGTCGCCGTCCTCCATCACCTCTTCTGCTCCCAGATCTCCGCCATGTTCAGGTCGAGCTGGTCGAGGTTCTTCAGCACCTGGACGTTCTCCGTGGAGAACGCAACGTCCACCACGACCAGCCTGCAAGCAGCAGCAGGCGGTTAAACACTTTCAAATATTCCTTGATTTTATCATCTATTTTATTTATTTTTTATGCAAAAGAAATGCTCAAACATTTCCTTTTTTGCAGTTTTTCCTCACAGCCTCGTGTGGTGTGAACTTTGCACTCTTAATAATAAACCGATCAATTAACTGAGAAATAACTGCTGATGGAAATAGTTGTTAGAGCCTTAATTTAATCTCCTCCTGATGTCGGTCTGATGGTCTATTTACATCTGGATGGATGACTGAAACATTCACGGGTTTTTTCCACATTGTGTCACTTTTTGCTCATGAAATTAACTCATTTTTTGCATCTGAAGAGCATCTTGTACTTCTGTCGGGAAACTTTTATATGAAATGAGACTCGTTCAAAACGATAAAAATCCTTTTTCACTTCTCAGACAACTGAACGTGTTTTTATTTTACTAATTTCCATCCAGGACGCTCTTCGATCTCACAGAGACTCGGTGCAAATAATCCATCAAACGTTTTTACGGTAATGGTTAAAAAAATAAATAAAACACCGGCTCCTTCGATGCCGGTGATGAAACGTCTGGAAGTTGATTTACAGAGAAACAGAAATGGAGGAAAGCCTGAAACTCTGAACTCACGTTTCAACCGTTTGTAAATGTCAGTAACAGCCGTGTGTTGAAATGCATGAAACCTTTATAAACACCTGCTTAAATAAGATCGTATCTCTCCTCAGAATGAAACAGGAAGTGCTCCGTCGGTATCTTTAAATATTGTGTGTGTGTGTGTGTGTGTGTGTGTGTGTGTGTGTACCCGTTCTGAGGTCCTCCGTCGTTAACGACTCCGAGTCGAGCCAGCTGCCTCTTCAGGTGCATCTTAAAACTGGCGTTAATCCTCAGAAACAGCATCTGCACAGAGACACGCGTCAGGTTTCTGAACACACACACCGTGCTGCGTATGTTTATGAGTCAGAAGAGCGAGTCGCGTCTCACCTGCGTCTGCTTTTCAGGGAGAAGTTCAGAAATGGCTTCGTGCATCTTCGCCATCTGTTTACAGGCGTTTCTAAAGCAGGCCGAGGGCATCGGAGCCTTCACTTCATACTGAGGACACCACCACAACAACAACAACAACAACGTGAGCACGGGTGGAGGAGGTGCATGGTACACGTTCTAATTAATTATGAACAAGTGAGATTAACATTAAGTAATAAACTAATTAATCTCGGCTCGTCTCTTTCAAAAGGACTTAAATATTTTCGGGTTCTTGGAAGTGCTTCTTGATGCAAACTGAAGCCGATGCCGTGCGGTATTTGAAAGATGAACATATTTAAAGTGAGAACGATCTTCTTCGTAAAAAGTGAAATGCAGAACTTGAACTATTCGCGACCACGGGACATTATTTCAACCTTAAATGTCACGTTTATTTCTTCACATCGATGTGTTTAATTATTCCATCCATCCATTTTCCTCCGCTTATCCGGGGTCGGGTCGCGGTGGCAGCAGGCCTAGCAGGCCGACCCAGGCTCCCCTCTCACCCGCAACACGTTCCAGCTCGTTCTGGGGGATCCCGAGGCGTTCCCAGGCCAGCTGGGAGATATAATCCCTCCAGCGTGTCCTGGGTCTTCCCTGGGGTCTCCTACCAGTTGGGCGTGCCTGGAAAACCTCTAACGGGAGGCGTCCAGGAGGCATCCTGATCAGATGCCCGAACCACCTCAGCTGACTCCTTTCGAGACGAAGGAGTAGCGCCTCAACTCCAAGTTCCCTCCTGATGTCCGAGCTCCTTTCCCTATCTCTAAGGCTGAGGCCAGCCACCCTACGGAGAAAACTCATTTTTCGGCCGTTTGTATCCGAGACCTCGTTCTTTCGGTCACGACCCAGAGTTCGTGACCATAGGTGAGGGTCGGAACGTAGACCGCCCGGTAAATTGAGAGCTTTGCCTTCCGGCTCAGCTCCCTCTTCACCAAGACGGTCCGGTGCAGCGCCTGTTTTACTGCTGCAGCCGCACCGATCCGCCGGTCGATCTCCCGCTCCATCTTACCCTCACTCGTGAACAAGACCCCGAGATACTTGAACTCCTTCACTTGCGGCAGGCACTGCGTCCCCACCCGGAGGGAGCAATCCACCGGTTTCCGGCAGAGCACCATGGCCTCGGATTTGGATGTGCTTACCCTCATCCCCACCGCGTCACACTCGGCTGCAAATCGCCCCAGTTAATGCTGGAGGTCATGGTCCGAAGAGGCCATCTGCGAACAGCAGAGAGGCGATCCCGAGACCCCAGAACCCGACCTTCTCCTCCCCCCGGCTGCGCCTAGATATCCTGTCCATGAAAGTCACGAACAGGACCGGTGGTAAAGGGCAGCCCTGGCGGAGGCCAACACCCACCGGGAACGCGTCTGACTTATTGCCGAGAATACGAACACAGCTCCTACTGCAGTCGTACAGAGACCGGATGGCCCATTGTAACGTAAGCACCCTCCACAAAACTCCCCGAGTGACCCGGTCGAAGGCCTTCTCCAAGTCCACAAAACACATGTAGACTGGTTGGGCAAACTCCCAGAACCCCTCCAGTAGTCTTGCGAGGGTAAAGAGCTGGTCCACTGTTCCACGACCGGGACGGAATCCGCACTTCTCCTCTTGAATCCGAGGTTCGACAATGGGTCGGCGCCTCCTTTCCAGCACCCTGGCATACACTTTCCCCGGGAGGCTGAGTAGTGTGACACCCCGATAATTCGAGCACACTCTCCGGTCCCCCTTTTTGAAAATGGGAACCACCACCCCTGTCTGCCAGTCCATGGGCACTGTTCCCGACCACCATGCGAAATTGAAAAGGCGTGTCAGCAGTCCCTCCCCCGTGCTGAGCACAGCCTGGGGTAAGCCCTGCTTTCCCTTTCTGAGCCGTCGGATGGTTTGCCAGAGCTTCCTTGAGGCCAACCGAAAGTCCTTCTCCATGGCCTTCTCGAACTCCTCCCATGCCCGACTTTTAGACTCCGCAACTACCGCAGCTGCAGCCCTTCTGGCCTGCCGGTACTTCTCAGCTGCTTCAGGAGACCCCTGGGCCAACCGGGCCCTAAAGGCCTCCTTCTTCAGTTTGACGGCTTCCCTCACCCCCGGTGTCCACCACCGGGTTCTCGGTTTACCGCCACGACAGGCACCGTTGACCTTCCGACCACAGCTCCTAGCGGCCGCGTCCACGATAGAGGCTTTGAACATGGTCCACTCGGATTCCATGTCCCCAGCCTCCCTCGAGATGTGTGAGAAGTTCTTCCGGAGGTGGGAGTTGAAGACCTCCCAGACAGGATCCTCCGCCAGACGTTCCCAGTTCAGCCTCACTACACGTTTCGGATTGCCGGGTCTTTCCAGCCGATTCCCCTGCCATCTGATCCAACTCACCATCAAGTGGTGATCAGTTGACAGCTCTGCTCCTCTCTTCATCTGAGTGTCCAAGACATACGGCCTCAGATCAGATGAAACAATTACAAAGTCGATCATTGATCTACGGCCTAAGGTGTTCTGGTACCAAGTACACTTATGAGCCACCCTATGTTCGAACATGGTGTTCGTTATGGACAAACCGTGGCTAGCACAGATGTCCAACAGCGAGACACCACTCGGGTTCTGATTGGGCAAGCCGTTCCTCCCAATCACCCCCCGCCAGGTTTCTCTGTTGTTGCCCACGTGAGCGTTGAAGTCTCCCAGGAGAACTATGGAGTCCGCAGGAGGCGCCCTTTCCAGGACCCCTCCCACCGACTCCAAGAAGGCCGGATACTCCGAACTGCTGTTCGGTGCATAGGCACAAACAACAGTCAGAGCCTTACTTCCCGCAACCCGCAGGCGCAGGGAGGTGACCCTCTCGCTCCCCGGGTAGAACTCCAACACGGCGGCGCTCAGCCGGGGGCTCGTGAGTACCCCCACTCCCGCCCGGTGCCTCTCACCCTGGGCAACTCCAGACAAAGTCCAACCTTTCTCCAGGAGCTTGGTTCCAGAGCCAGTGCCGTGCGTGGAGGTGAGGCCAACTATATCTAGCTGGTACCGCTCGACCTCCCGCACCAGCTCCGGCTCTTTCCCCGCTAGCGAGGTGACGTTCCACGTCCCTAGAGCTAGTCTATGCTGCCGGTGATCGGCTCGCCCAGGCCCCCTGCCCGGCCTGCCGCCCGGTCCACATAGCACCCGACCCCGATGCTTATCCCTGTGGGTGGTGGGTCCACAGGATGGCTGCTCCATATTGTTTCTTCGGGCTGAGCCCGACCGGGCCCCATGGGTGAAGGCCCGGCCACCAGACGCTCGCCTACGAGTTCCCCTCCCGGGTCTGGCTCCGGGAGGGTTACCCGGTTTCCCTGGTCCGGGCGAGGTGGCTGTAGTCCGTGGGCCGCAATTTATCAGGGTTTTTTGAACCGCTCTTAGTCTGGGCTCTCCCCTGCGACCTGTTTGTCTTGGGAGACCTTACCAGGGGCTAATGCCCCAGACAACATAGCTCCCAGGATCACTGAGCCACTCAAACTCCTCCACCACGTTAAGGTGGCGATTCACGGAGGAGAACTTGTACTTTCTGAACAGCGATGCCATGTGCACAGCAACTAGCAAGAAGTGGAGGAGGCGTAAATTCATTTAAAATAAAATAATCTCACAAGACAATTTCACAGTTTGTTCACATTTTTTATTTTCCTAAAGAGCGTCGTCCTCTTTAAAATGACAAAACAAAACATTTCATCACTTTTTAAAAAAAGTGTTTGCAAGTCGAGAACGAACAGAAAGACGACCGATAACAAAAAAACAAACAATAAATACTTTGTGAAGCATCCGAACGGAGAGAAGATTCCTGTTTCTGGAACTGTCCACGACTGATGAAGGAACCATGAAGATGGTTGGTACAAACATGTCAGACGGTGTAAACCTGGTACGTGATGCTGTCGGGACATGTTCTACGCCACCCTGAAGGAAGGAGCGCATTCACGTTAACACCCGGTCCACTTAGTGAGTACACACCTGATGACGGTGGAGTGGGGACGGGCTCTTGTATTTCTCTGGCCGTTATGATCCAGATACTCTTCATACCCCAAAATGGGTAATTTAAGTAAAAAACAAAACACTACTGTCATGGATAAACCAGGAATAAAAAAACTAACTCCACTTCAGGAAGTGACGGACGTCGGCCGGAGCGATGGAGGCCGAGGCGTTGGCAGGGTCGTCGTGGAAGGTCCACACGAGGAAGAGGGAGGGGAGGAAGAGGAGGGTGAGGGTTTGGGGGTTGTCTCCTCCTGGTCCTCTCATTCTATATCGTCCTCGCTCAGACTCTCTGCACTCACAATACGCTGCAGGACAGGAGCAGAGAACAAACCGGATGCTTTTTAGTCCTTTTCTTGTTTCATTGATTATGATTTTAAACAGTTTGTTATTGTTTCTGTGTGGAGAACAGAAGGACTCGTGGAGATCCAGATGGAGAAGGAAGAGAAGCGTTCGGCCTGCCTACCTGGCTGATGCTGGGCAGTTTGGTGAGCAGCATCTGGAAGACGGGCGGAGGCAGAGTCTGCTGCAGCACCTGCAGCAGCTGCTGAGGCTGACCACACACGGCGATGGCGTTGGTCAGGTGGTCCACACCTTTCTCATAGTCTCCTGTGGAGCGAAGCACAAACACAAGCCGTAAAGACACATGTACTCGGGCACCTCTCGTAGGATATCTTACAGGAAGTCACTCCTCAGGATCTTTTCAAAATAAACTTCAGATGAAAGACTTTGACAGAAGTCACTGCTGCCTGGAATAAGACGGAGAACCAATAACAATGCACACGGACGACAATCAAACTGTGAATGTAAAGCAGGTATCGGTGTGAGGAGGTGTTACCCTGAGTCAACAGCTCCTCCCCCAGCTGGATCTCCTCCAGGAAGAACTTCTGCACCGCCTCAGCGTCCTTCAGGTCTGGGAGCTGCAGGACAAACAACGGTCAGCCACGGGACCTCAAACTCTTCGCTCTGGTTTTCACCGTTTGGTTTTGGGTCTCTGAGGTCAGACCTCACAGGAGGTCATCATCCCATGAACAGTAAAGAGCTCTGATCTGTGAGCCAGTTGAACTCCAGCTGCATGCTGGGAATAACCCTCCTTCAATCCCCATCATCCAATAAGGAGCCAGATAAAAGCAACCAGCTGATCACTGAAGTCCTCTTTAAAATAAAAGTATGTAGTGAGTGACTGTGAAACCAGATTCATCCTCATATTCTTTCATTTCTATGTTTACATGCTACATTTTAATGCCCGTTGCCATCAAACTGTCAGAATGAAACAGGAAGTTAAGATGTGCAGTCTTCAGAATAAAAGCCTAAAAATTATGCTTACTGCTTCTACTAGAAATATTATTGTTATTAGTTATTTAGCATACAGTGTTAATGTAAATGTTTATGTTGACATGATGTAAAGAGGATTTTGTAACAAAAAGAATAAACAAAACATCACTGATAATAATTATTATAATAATAATATTTATTGTCTAGTGACTGTTATTTCATCAAGTAAGAGTCACTGAGTAATATTTGACTATTTTAAATCTTAGTCAGTTTCCTCCCCAAACCACACAGCTCACTAATCTGCTCTGAGTTGATTGACAGGTGATATCAGGAAGTGTTACAACAGGTTAGAGCTCACCTTTGCCATGCCCGCCCTCTCTTTGGCTGCCTTCTGCTTTCTCCGCCCTCCGACAAACATAAAAACAAACACCACAAACAGTCAGAGTCCAAACTATCAATGTTTTACTACATTAAAAACAAAGAGACAGTTGAAGCACATAAGTCCCCTGAAAAGAACAAACTTGTTTTTTTTGTCATGTTTTTAACTATTCCTTTAAAGTTAAAGTAACTTTGGTTTAAGAGGTTCAATCACTGACAGCTGACACGTCTCTATTGTCTCTCTGTAAACTGCAGAGAGGTAATTAATCAGGTTAAATACATGAAATAACTATTTATGCCGTAAATGTAAAATGTTTTGTCTTCATGAAAATCTTCAGGGTTGTACCTGTTTCACCTCAGCTTTACCATGTGCTTCCTGCAGTTTTACTGTCTTTCATTAAATAATTGTTCCCTTTGTGATGTGTTCAGATAAATCAGCAAGACGTCCTACACTTGAATATTATGCGTTGGTTCAACTTGTACCTAACTCATGTCCTTGGCAGGCTTTGGGGTGTGTACGGGAGAGTGTCATGTGATGAGGGTCATGTGACTGATGGAGGCAAAAAGCCAGACTACTCCGTGTAAACCAGAGGGAGGAAAAGGGTGAGGTGTTCACCAACAGAGCTGCAGGTAAGAGGCGGAGCAACACTGTGAAGAGGAGAGCTTCAACGTCACACTCCAGAAATAAAAGTTAAGTTTGTCAGAGTGGCAGACACACTGCAGTCGAGACAAGTCTCTGCTTTTCTCTAAAAGACAATTCAAACTGACTTCATCAGGTTTTTCTCAACAACACAAAAGAGTCTCCTCCAAACACTGGTGAGTACATCTGATCATATTTACACCTTTAATAACCAGGATTAACACAAAACTTTACCTTTACTCAGGCTGGAAGTTCCTCTCTTATCACTTCATACCTGATTAATTATTAACAATATAACTATGTCTGTCTCTCCACAGTCCCACTATACAGTAACTCACTTTAACAGCTTTAAACTGTCTCAGGAGGACTTTAGTAACTTGTAACTGAATCTCTGTGGTTTTAACTTTAGTCTCACTCTGACTTTCCTGCTATTATTACTGTTCATTGATCACTTCCTCTTTTGCCTCTAGTTGTTTCACATTAAAAGTTTTCTACCAGCGGGAGGCTTTTATTGTGAAGCAGCTGGAGGAAATGTGATGTGTTTGTCATCACGTAAGCAGAGCTTTGTTGTCAGTGCTGTTCTTTAATTCACATTGGACATATTCTGTGCTGCTTTGCAAGAGTAGCAAGGTTGAGTCTGTCGGCACGACTTTGATCTTGGTTGTTTACTTAAAAGTTAAAAGATAAAAAGAATCACACTTGTTTCCTTTTTTAACAAATAATTGAACTCTATTTTGAATAAAATGTTTTTCTTTTCTTCCACAATGTGTGTAGATATGGCTGCTGCAAACTATCTGCCATCTGAAGATCAGTTTCTGTGCTCCATCTGTCTGGATGTGTTCACTGATCCAGTCACCACACCATGTGGACACAACTTCTGCAAAAACTGCATCACTGATTACTGGAGTACCAGTGACAGATGCCAGTGTCCCTTGTGTAAAGAGGTTTTCAACAGAAAGCCAGATTTGAGGGTGAACACTTTCATCTGTGAGATGGTTTCTCAGTTCAGACAGTTGGCTCAACAGAAAGCCAGCAGCAGCAGCTCAGAGCAACAAGAGTCCAAACCAGGAGAAGTTCCCTGTGACGTCTGCACTGGAACCAGACTGAAGGCCCTGAAGTCCTGCCTGGTGTGTCTGGTCTCCTACTGTGAGACTCACCTGGAGCCTCATCTGACAGCTTCACGTCTGAAGAGACATCAGCTGATCGACCCTGTGGAGAACCTGGAAGGCAGGATGTGTACGAAGCACGATAAACCTCTGGAGCTGTTCTGTAAGACCGACCAGACATGTGTCTGCATGCTCTGCACTGTATTAGACCACAAGATGCACGATGTTGGTCCTCTGAAAGAAGAATATGAAGGAAAGAAGGTCGAGCTGGAGAAGACAGAGGCTGAAATTCAGGAGATGATCCAGAAGAGACGACTGAAGATTCAGGAGGTCAAACACTCAGTGGACCTCAGTGAGGAAGATGCAAACAGAGAGAAAGCAGAAGGTGTTCAGGTCTTCACTGCTCTGAAGGAGTCTGTTGAGAGAAGACTGAATGAGCTCATCAATACGATAGAAGAGAAGCAGAGAACAACAAAGAAACAGGCTGAATACTCCATCAAAGAGCTGGAACAGGAAATCTCTGAGCTGATGAAGAGAAGCACTGAGGTGGAGAAGCTCTCCCTCTCTGAAGACCACCTCCACCTTCTCCAGAGTTTACAGACCTTAAACATCCACCACCCACCACCCACCAAGGACTGGACAAAGGTCAGTGTTCCTCCATCATCATATGAGGGGACTGTGAGGAGAGCTGTGTCTCAGCTGGAGGAGACACTCAGTAAAGAGATGAAGAAGCTGGTTGAAGCTGAGCTGAAGAGGGTCCAGAAGTTTGCAATGGATGTGACTCTTGATCCTGATACAGCTCATCCTAAACTCATCTTATCTGATGATGGGAAACAAGTGAATGATAATGATGTGAGGAAGAAACTCCCAGACAACCCAGAGAGATTTTCTGATGGTTCTTGTGTTTTAGCAAAGCAGAGTTTCTCTTCAGGCAGATTTTACTTTGAGGTTCAAGTTAAAGGAAAGACTGACTGGGATTTTGGAGTGGCCAGAGAGTCGATCAACAGGAAGGGAAACATCTCACTGAACCCTCAGAATGGTTACTGGACTATATGGTTGAGTAATGGAAATGAGTACAAAGCTCTTGCTGGCCCTTCAGTTCTTCTATCCCTGAAGTCTCAGCCTCAGAAGGTGGGGGTGTTTGTGGATTATGAGGAGGGTCTGGTCTCCTTCTATGACGTAGAAGCTGCAGCTCTTATCTGCTCCTTTACTGGCTGCTCCTTCACTGAGAAACTCTTCCCATACTTCTACCCTGGTCTTAATCATGATGGTATAAACTCTACACCTCTGATCATCACTCCTGTCAGAGTAAACTAATCACTCGTTTTTTTTTTTGTTATGATTTTACAAATGTACATATTCTGTGTGAATATCTTGTAGTTTAACTTTACATCTCATTTCACACAGAGTCTGTTGACTGTGGTAATTTATTTACACGTCATTAAGACATTTTATTATATGTATCCCGTTACATAGCCAACACATTCGTGGGATGCGTTCATCTCTTAAACTCTGCATCATGACACATTATATGGAGAATATTAATTTAAACCTTAAAGATGATTATATGATTTCATGGTACCACTTTAATAGAGATCATTTATCACCTGGATTCCATGTGTGTTCCTCTTTAAAACCAGGGTCAACACAGGAAGGAACAAAATTGGGGATTTTAACAATCGGTGCATTAAAAGAGTATCTTCTGTTGATAGTAAACAACTTCTTTGCATTAATCCATGTGCTTAGAATGTTATTCATAATAAAGTAGTCCCTAGTTTCTGGTGTTTGTTTAACATTATTGAAGAATGGTGCACTTGATAATGAGAACGAGTTACATCCTTGCTTTTCAAAGTCTAACCATATTGATTTAGGGTCTGTGCCACCCATGCTGATACATTTTTCAATTGTATGGATCAATAATAGATCATTTTGCAGATGGGAGGTTTTGCACTGTGGCCATCGAAATGCACATTTATTTAAAAAATACCAAAACTAACTTAAACAAATAAGAGCAGCCAGCCGGGCACGAGAGCCACCGGGTTGTCACATAAATGTACTTTAAGAAGTACAATGTTTTACCCACTTTTACTAAAAGTAAAAGGATTTGAATACTTCTCACTGCTGACCTTTTACAGAAAAATGTATTTATTTTTTTACCTTCGCCAGGTAACCGTCATCAAAAGGATTTCAAATTAGAAGTTTCGGGACTTTTAATTAGTTTTAAAGGTTTTTAAAATGGAGCTCGGCTGGATTTCTCCTTCTAGATGGTTGAAAATGTTTGGTTTCTAAAATAAAAGACATGTAGATATGATGCTTTTTCCTGCTGAATGACTACAGACACACAAATACATATATTACACATAATCCCCGAGAAGGAGGTCATGTTTTCTTACTGACATTCTTACTGAGCTGTTGCTCGGCTTCCTGTTTCACAATAACGCAGCCTTCAACAAAGAGGAATTAACGTGCAACGTGTTGCTTTAGCGAAGCTCCTCTTTAAACTTCACAACAGAAACAGAAGGTTTCACTATTATAATATCAGTTTAAACCTCTTCAAGAGTCCCAGAGGGGGAAAAAGACTTTACTCAATGTTTAGAGCCCAGCTGCATCGTTGGGGGTCTCGGGATCGCCTCCCTGCTGTTCGCAGATGATGTGGTCCTGTTGGCCTCTTCGGACCATGACCTCCAGCATTCACTGGGGCAATTTGCAGCCGAGTGTGACGCGGCGGGTGTGAGGGTAAGCACCTCCAAATCTGAGGCCATGGTGCTCTGCCGGAAACCGGTGGATTGCTCCCTCCAGGTGGGGACGCAGTGCCTACCTCAAGCGAAGTAGTTCAAATATCTCGGGGTCTTGTTCACGAGTGAAGTTAAGATGGAGCGGGAGATCGACCGGCGGATCGGTGCGGCTGCAGCAGTAAAACAGGCGCTGCACCGGACCGTCTTGGTGAAGAGGGAGCTGAGCCGGAAGGCAAAGCTCTCAATTTACCGGGCAGTCTACGTTCCGACCCTCACCTATGGTCACGAACTCTGGGTCGTGACCGAAAGAACGAGGTCTCGGATACAAGCGGCCGAAATTAGTTTTCTCCGTAGGGTGGCCGGGCTCAGCCTTAGAGATAGGGTAAGGAGCTCGGACATCAGGAGGGAACTTGGAGTTGAGGCGCTACTCCTTCGTATCGAAAGGAGTCAGCTGAGGTGGTTCGGGCATCTAATCAGGATGCCTCCTAGACGCCTCCCGTTAGAGGTTTTCCAGGCACACCCAACTGGTAGGAGGCCCCGGGGAAGACCCAGGACACGCTGGAGGGATTATATCTCCCAGCTGGCCTGGGAACGCCTCGGGATCCCCCAGAACGAGCTGGAAAATGTTGCAGGTGAGAAGGAAGCCTGGGTCAGCCTGCTGGGCCTGCTGTCACCACGACCCGACCCCGGATAAGCGGATGAGAATGGATGGATGGATGGATGGAGTTCCAATCTCCCCAATAATGATATTTAGAGATGTATATGAGGTCAGTTCAGCAAGCGGTACAAAGGTTTGGTGGGGCATAAACATTCAAAATAACAACATTTTCTCCAGATAGATGACCTTGGATTAATACATAGCACCCGTTTGGATCAAACTCTACTGTCTCATTGACAAAAGGTAATTGTTCCGTCATGATAGTTTTTTTTTTAAGTTTATCATAATCCACCATAGTTAAAGGGGTCTCCTGTAGTAAAACAATATCTGCTCTCTCTTTTTTAAGGTAGTTCAGTATTTTCATCTTTTTGATTGGGTTATTGGCACCTTAGATGTTCCGGCTGTGGACTCTCAATTCATCAGATCTTGTCATTATCCACTAAGAAAATAGAGTTGGAAAAAAGTTAATTGCTGAGCTGTTTTTACTGTAGTTTCGAGGATGTCTGTTTTGTTTGTCCTCCAAGTTCACAGGTACAGAAATAAAGACACAACCTGCTGTAAAACGTTGTTGGATGCTTATTTTTAAATGTTTGCTAACCAGAAGCTACTGTCTGAACAGCGATAACACGTGCACAGCGACTAGCTAGAAGTGGAGGAGGCGTAAATTCATTTAAAATAAAATCATCTCACAAGTGTTAGGTTGTAATAATATAATATGACTTACACTTGTAAATAAGGAATGTCTATGTATAAATTGCGATACTTAAAAAGGATGATTAATAAGGAATAGTGGGCCTTATGGGAAGGAGTGTGCGTGACATAGAAGACAGCCACATTGAGTTTCTTACTTAGATTTAGTTCAGGTATGCATGGAATGAGATAGGGAGAGGGGGATGAAGACACTGAAGTATCCAAGATGAACACAAAGGGCAATAAAACAACTCCACTTGAGGGGGTTGATATGCTCAACTTTACGAGAGGGTGGAGAGATGACTTCAAGTGCCGGTAGGTCTGGGAGAGACCTTTGCACCGACCGACCAATCCGAATGCTGATTCTAGCCGTGTGAAACTTCAGCCGAATATATGTTGTAAAACTGAGCCAATGAGAGGTGACGATGCACATTTTCATTGGACTATATAATCAAATGTACTGGTCAGTTCGAGGCTCTCTTAGGTCAATGCGCACAGACACTTAACTCTCTTCAGGCTGCTTTTACGGGCAACTTTTGAAAGGCTGTGGCCTGCCATTGGCTTATGAACCCTCAGCTGAGGATTATGCACTATATTGCCAACTTTTATTAAATTGATTTTTATTATAACCTACTGAATCCAGAAATTCATTTCCAAGTCCGCCCAAAGATTTTGAACATTAACACACGACAACTTCATAGTTTGTTCACATTTTTTATTTTCCTAAAGAGCGTCGTCCTCTTTAAAATGACAAAACAAAACATTTTATAACTTTTTTAAAAAAGTGTTTGCAAGTCGAGAACGAACAGAAAGACGACCGATAACAAAAAAACAAACAATAAATACTTTGTGAAGCATCCGAGCGGAGAGAAGATTCCTGTTTCTGGAACTTTCCACGACTGATGAAGGAACCATGAAGATGGCTGGTACAAACATGTCAGACGGTGTAAACCTGGTACATGATGCTGTCGGGACGTGTGCTACACCACCCTGAAGGAAGGAGCGCATTCACGTTAACACCCGGTCCACTTAGTGAGTACACACCTGATGACGGTGGAGTGGGGATGGGCTCTTGTATTTCTCTGGCCGTTATGATCCAGATACTCTTCATACCCCAAAACGGGTAATTTAAGTAAAAAACAAAACACTACTGTCATGGATAAACCAGGAATAAAAAAACTAACTCCACTTCAGGAAGTGACGGACGTCGGCCGGAGCGATGGAGGCCGAGGCGTTGGCAGGGTCGTCGTGGAAGGTCCACACGAGGAAGAGGGAGGGGAGGAAGAGGAGGGTGAGGGTTTGGGGGTTGTCTCCTCCTGGTCCTCTCATTCTATATCGTCCTCGCTCAGACTCTCTGCACTCACAATACGCTGCAGGACAGGAGCAGAGAACAAACCGGATGCTTTTTAGTCCTTTTCTTGTTTCATTGATTATGATTTTAAACAGTTTGTTATTGTTTCTGTGTGGAGAACAGAAGGACTCGTGGAGATCCAGATGGAGAAGGAAGAGAAGCGTTCGGCCTGCCTACCTGGCTGATGCTGGGCAGTTTGGTGAGCAGCATCTGGAAGACGGGCGGAGGCAGAGTCTGCTGCAGCACCTGCAGCAGCTGCTGAGGCTGACCACACACGGCGATGGCGTTGGTCAGGTGGTCCACACCTTTCTCATAGTCTCCTGTGGAGCGAAGCACAAACACAAGCCGTAAAGACACATGTACTCGGGCACCTCTCGTAGGATATCTTACAGGAAGTCACTCCTCAGGATCTTTTCAAAATAAACTTCAGATGAAAGACTTTGACAGAAGTCACTGCTGCCTGGAATAAGACGGAGAACCAATAACAATGCACACGGACGACAATCAAACTGTGAATGTAAAGCAGGTATCGGTGTGAGGAGGTGTTACCCTGAGTCAACAGCTCCTCCCCCAGCTGGATCTCCTCCAGGAAGAACTTCTGCACCGCCTCAGCGTCCTTCAGGTCTGGGAGCTGCAGGACAAACAACGGTCAGCCACGGGACCTCAAACTCTTCGCTCTGGTTTTCACCGTTTGGTTTTGGGTCTCTGAGGTCAGACCTCACAGGAGGTCATCATCCCATGAACAGTAAAGAGCTCTGATCTGTGAGCCAGTTGAACTCCAGCTGCATGCTGGGAATAACCCTCCTTCAATCCCCATCATCCAATAAGGAGCCAGATAAAAGCAACCAGCTGATCACTGAAGTCCTCTTTAAAATAAAAGTATGTAGTGAGTGACTGTGAAACCAGATTCATCCTCATATTCTTTCATTTCTATGTTTACATGCTACATTTTAATGCCCGTTGCCATCAAACTGTCAGAATGAAACAGGAAGTTAAGATGTGCAGTCTTCAGAATAAAAGCCTAAAAATTATGCTTACTGCTTCTACTAGAAATATTATTGTTATTAGTTATTTAGCATACAGTGTTAATGTAAATGTTTATGTTGACATGATGTAAAGAGGATTTTGTAACAAAAAGAATAAACAAAACATCACTGATAATAATTATTATAATAATAATATTTATTGTCTAGTGACTGTTATTTCATCAAGTAAGAGTCACTGAGTAATATTTGACTATTTTAAATCTTAGTCAGTTTCCTCCCCAAACCACACAGCTCACTAATCTGCTCTGAGTTGATTGACAGGTGATATCAGGAAGTGTTACAACAGGTTAGAGCTCACCTTTGCCATGCCCGCCCTCTCTTTGGCTGCCTTCTGCTTTCTCCGCCCTCCGACAAACATAAAAACAAACACCACAAACAGTCAGAGTCCAAACTATCAATGTTTTACTACATTAAAAACAAAGAGACAGTTGAAGCACATAAGTCCCCTGAAAAGAACAAACTTGTTTTTTTTGTCATGTTTTTAACTATTCCTTTAAAGTTAAAGTAACTTTGGTTTAAGAGGTTCAATCACTGACAGCTGACACGTCTCTATTGTCTCTCTGTAAACTGCAGAGAGGTAATTAATCAGGTTAAATACATGAAATAACTATTTATGCCGTAAATGTAAAATGTTTTGTCTTCATGAAAATCTTCAGGGTTGTACCTGTTTCACCTCAGCTTTACCATGTGCTTCCTGCAGTTTTACTGTCTTTCATTAAATAATTGTTCCCTTTGTGATGTGTTCAGATAAATCAGCAAGACGTCCTACACTTGAATATTATGCGTTGGTTCAACTTGTACCTAACTCATGTCCTTGGCAGGCTTTGGGGTGTGTACGGGAGAGTGTCAAGTGATGAGGGTCATGTGACTGATGGAGGCAAAAAGCCAGACTACTCCCTGTAAACCAGAGGGAGGAAAAGGGTGAGGTGTTCACCAACAGAGCTGCAGGTAAGAGGCGGAGCAACACTGTGAAGAGGAGAGCTTCAACGTCACACTCCAGAAATGAAAGTTAAGTTCGTCAGAGTGGCAGACACACTGCAGTCGAGACAAGTCTCTGATTTTCTCTAAAAGACAATTCAAACTGACTTCATCAGGTTTTTCTCGACAACACAACAGAGTCTCCTCCAAACACTGGTGAGTACATCTGATCATATTTACACCTTTAATAACCAGGATTAACACAAAACTTTACCTTTACTCAGGCTGGAAGTTCCTCTCTTATCACTTCATACCTGATTAATTATTAACAATATAACTATGTCTGTCTCTCCACAGTCCCACTATACAGTAACTCACTTTAACAGCTTTAAACTGTCTCAGGAGGACTTTAGTAACTTGTAACTGAATCTCTGTGGTTTTAACTTTAGTCTCACTCCTACTTTCCTGCTATTGTTACTGTTCATTGATCACTTCCTCTTTTGCCTCTAGTTGTTTCACATTAAAAGTTTTCTACCAGCGGGAGGCTTTTATTGTGAAGCAGCTGGAGGAAATGTGATGTGTTTGTCATCACGTAAGCAGAGCTTTGTTGTCAGTGCTGTTCTTTAATTCACATTGGACATATTCTGTGCTGCTTTGCAAGAGTAGCAAGGTTGAGTCTGTCGGCACGACTTTGATCTTGGTTGTTTACTTAAAAGTTAAAAGATATAAAAAGAATCACACTTGTTTCCTTTTTTAACAAATAATTGAACTCTATTTTGAATAAAATGTTTTTCTTTTCTTCCACAATGTGTGTAGATATGGCTGCTGCAAACTATCTGCCATCTGAAGATCAGTTTCTGTGCTCCATCTGTCTGGATGTGTTCACTGATCCAGTCACCACACCATGTGGACACAACTTCTGTAAAAACTGCATCACTGAACACTGGAATATCAGTGACAGAAGCCTGTGTCCAATGTGTAAAGAGGTTTTCACCACAAGACCAGATTTGAGGGTCAACACTTTGTTCTCTGAGATGGTTTCTCAGTTCAGACAGTCGGCTCAACAGAAAGCCAGCAGCAGCAGCTCAGAGCAACAAGAGTCCAAACCAGGAGAAGTTCTCTGTGACGTCTGCACTGGAACCAGACTGAAGGCCCTGAAGTCCTGCCTGGTGTGTCTGGCCTCCTACTGTGAGACTCACCTGGAGCCTCATCTGACAGCTTCACGTCTGAAGAGACATCAGCTGATCGACCCTGTGGAGAACCTGGAAGGCAGGATGTGTACGAAGCACGATAAACCTCTGGAGCTGTTCTGTAAGACCGACCAGACATGTGTCTGCATGCTCTGCACTGTATTAGACCACAAGATGCACGATGTTGTTCCTCTGAAAGAAGAATATGAAGGAAAGAAGGTCGAGCTGGAGAAGACAGAGGCTGAAATCCAGCAGATGATCCAGAAGAGACGACTGAAGATTCAGGAGGTCAAACACTCAGTGGACCTCAGTGAGGAAGATGCAAACAGAGAGAAAGCAGAAGGTGTTCAGGTCTTCACTGCTCTGAAGGAGTCTGTTGAGAGAAGACTGAATGAGCTCATCAATACGATAGAAGAGAAGCAGAGAACAACAAAGAAACAGGCTGAATACTCCATCAAAGAGCTGGAACAGGAAATCTCTGAGCTGATGAAGAGAAGCACTGAGGTGGAGAAGCTCTCCCTCTCTGAAGACCACCTCCACCTTCTCCAGAGTTTACAGACCTTAAACATCCACCACCCACCACCCACCAAGGACTGGACAAAGGTCAGTGTTCCTCCATCATCATATGAGGGGACTGTGAGGAGAGCTGTGTCTCAGCTGGAGGAGACACTCAGTAAAGAGATGAAGAAGCTGGTTGAAGCTGAGCTGAAGAGGGTCCAGAAGTTTGCAATGGATGTGACTCTTGATCCTGATACAGCTCATCCTAAACTCATCTTATCTGATGATGGGAAACAAGTGAATGATAATGATGTGAGGAAGAAACTCCCAGACAACCCAGAGAGATTTTCTGATGGTTCTTGTGTTTTAGCAAAGCAGAGTTTCTCTTCAGGCAGATTTTACTTTGAGGTTCAAGTTAAAGGAAAGACTGACTGGGATTTTGGAGTGGCCAGAGAGTCGATCAACAGGAAGGGAAACATCTCACTGAACCCTCAGAATGGTTACTGGACTATATGGTTGAGTAATGGAAATGAGTACAAAGCTCTTGCTGGCCCTTCAGTTCTTCTATCCCTGAAGTCTCAGCCTCAGAAGGTGGGGGTGTTTGTGGATTATGAGGAGGGTCTGGTCTCCTTCTATGACGTAGAAGCTGCAGCTCTTATCTGCTCCTTTACTGGCTGCTCCTTCACTGAGAAACTCTTCCCATACTTCTACCCTGGTCTTAATCATGATGGTATAAACTCTACACCTCTGATCATCACTCCTGTCAGAGTAAACTAATCACTCGTTTTTTTTTTTGTTATGATTTTACAAATGTACATATTCTGTGTGAATATCTTGTAGTTTAACTTTACATCTCATTTCACACAGAGTCTGTTGACTGTGGTAATTTATTTACACGTCATTAAGACATTTTATTATATGTATCCCGTTACATAGCCAACACATTCGTGGGATGCGTTCATCTCTTAAACTCTGCATCATGACACATTATATGGAGAATATTAATTTAAACCTTAAAGATGATTATATGATTTCATGGTACCACTTTAATAGAGATCATTTATCACCTGGATTCCATGTGTGTTCCTCTTTAAAACCAGGGTCAACACAGGAAGGAACAAAATTGGGGATTTTAACAATCGGTGCATTAAAAGAGTATCTTCTGTTGATAGTAAACAACTTCTTTGCATTAATCCATGTGCTTAGAATGTTATTCATAATAAAGTAGTCCCTAGTTTCTGGTGTTTGTTTAACATTATTGAAGAATGGTGCACTTGATAATGAGAACGAGTTACATCCTTGCTTTTCAAAGTCTAACCATATTGATTTAGGGTCTGTGCCACCCATGCTGATACATTTTTCAATTGTATGGATCAATAATAGATCATTTTGCAGATGGGAGGTTTTGCACTTTGGCCATCGAAATGCACATTTATTTAAAAAATACCAAAACTAACTTAAACAAATAAGAGCAGCCAGCCGGGCACGTGAGCGACCGGGTTGTCACATAAATGTACTTTAAGAAGTACAATGTTTTACCCACTTTTACTAAAAGTAAAAGGATTTGAATACTTCTCACTGCTGACCTTTTACAGAAAAATTTATTTATTTTTTTACCTTCGCCAGGTAACCTTCATCAAAAGGATTTCAAATTAGAAGTTTCGGGACTTTTAATTAGTTTTAAAGGTTTTTAAAATGGAGCTCGGCTGGATTTCTCCTTCTAGATGGTTGAAAATGTTTGGTTTCTAAAATAAAAGACATGTAGATATGATGCTTTTTCCTGCTGAATGACTACAGACACACAAATACATATATTACACATAATCCCTGAAAAGGAGGTCATGTTTTTGGTAAAGTTTTGGCTTCATAATAAAGGCCTTCACATTCTTACTGAGCTGTTGCTCGGCTTCCTGTTTCACAATAACGCAGCCTTCAACAAAGAGGAATTAACGGGCAACGTGTTGCTTTAGCGAAGCTCCTCTTTAAACTTCACAACAGAAACAGAAGGTTTCACTATTATAATATCAGTTTAAACCTCTTCAGGAGTCCCAGAGGGGGAAAAAGACTTTACTCAATGTTTAGAGCCCAGCTGCATCGTTGGGGGTCTCAGGATCGCCTCCCTGCTGTTCGCAGATGATGTGGTCCTGTTGGCCTCTTCGGACCATGACCTCCAGCATTCACTGGGGCAGTTTGCAGCCGAGTGTGACGTGGCGGGTGTGAGGGTAAGCACCTCCAAATCTGAGGCCATGGTGCTCTGCCGGAAACCGGTGGATTGCTCCCTCCAGGTGGGGATGGAGTGCCTACCTCAAGCGAAGGAGTTCAAATATCTCGGGGTCTTGTTCACCAGTGAAGTTAAGATGGAGCGGGAGATCGACCGACGGATCGGTGCGGCAGCAGTAAAACAGGCGCTGCACCAGACCGTCTTGGTGAAGAGGGAGCTGAGCCGGAAGGAGAAGCTCTCAATTTACTGGGCGGTCTACGTTCCGACCCTCACCTATGGTCACGAACTCTGGGTCGTGACCGAAAGAACGAGGTCTCGGATACAAGCGGCCGAAATGAGTTTTCTCCGTAGGGTGGCCGGGCTCAGCCTTAGAGATAGGGTAAGGAGCTCGGACATCAGGAGGGAACTTGGAGTTGAGGCGCTACTCCTTTGTATCGAAAGGAGTCAGCTGAGGTGGTTCAGGCATCTAATCAGGATGCCTCCTAGACGCCTCCCGTTAGAGGTTTTTCAGGCACGCCCAACTGGTAGGAGGCCCCGGGGAAGACCCAGGACACGCTGGAGGGATTATATCTCCCAGCTGGCCTGGGAACGCCTCGGGATCCCCAAGAACGAGCTGTAAAATGTTGCGGGTGAGAGGGAAGCCTGGGTCAGCCTGCTGGGCCTGCTGCCACCGCGACCCGACCCCGGATAAGCGGATGAGAATGGATGGATGGATGGATGGAGTTCCAATCTCCCCAATAATGATATTTAGAGATGTATATGAGGTCAGTTCAGCAAGCGGTACAAAGGTTTGGTGGGGCATAAACATTCAAAATAACAACATTTTCTCCAGATAGATGACCTTGGATTAATACATAGCACCCGTTTGGATCAAACTCTACTGTCTCATTGACAAAAGGTAATTGTTCCGTCATGATAGTTTTTTTTTTAAGTTTATCATAATCCACCATAGTTAAAGGGGTCTCCTGTAGTAAAACAATATCTGCTCTCTCTTTTTTAAGGTAGTTCAGTATTTTCATCTTTTTGATTGGGTTATTGGCACCTTAGATGTTCCGGCTGTGGACTCTCAATTCATCAGATCTTGTCATTATCCACTAAGAAAATAGAGTTGGAAAAAAGTTAATTGCTGAGCTGTTTTTACTGTAGTTTCGAGGATGTCTGTTTTGTTTGTCCTCCAAGTTCACAGGTACAGAAATAAAGACACAACCTGCTGTAAAACGTTGTTGGATGCTTATTTTTAAATGTTTGCTAACCAGAAGCTACTGTCTGAACAGCGATAACACGTGCACAGCGACTAGCTAGAAGTGGAGGAGGCGTAAATTCATTTAAAATAAAATCATCTCACAAGTGTTAGGTTGTAATAATATAATATGACTTACACTTGTAAATAAGGAATGTCTATGTATAAATTGCGATACTTAAAAAGGATGATTAATAAGGAATAGTGGGCCTTATGGGAAGGAGTGTGCGTGACATAGAAGACAGCCACATTGAGTTTCTTACTTAGATTTAGTTCAGGTATGCATGGAATGAGATAGGGAGAGGGGGATGAAGACACTGAAGTATCCAAGATGAACACAAAGGGCAATAAAACAACTCCACTTGAGGGGGTTGATATGCTCAACTTTACGAGAGGGTGGAGAGATGACTTCAAGTGCCGGTAGGTCTGGGAGAGACCTTTGCACCGACCGACCAATCCGAATGCTGATTCTAGCCGTGTGAAACTTCAGCCGAATATATGTTGTAAAACTGAGCCAATGAGAGGTGACGATGCACATTTTCATTGGACTATATAATCAAATGTACTGGTCAGTTCGAGGCTCTCTTAGGTCAATGCGCACAGACACTTAACTCTCTTCAGGCTGCTTTTACGGGCAACTTTTGAAAGGCTGTGGCCTGCCATTGGCTTATGAACCCTCAGCTGAGGATTATGCACTATATTGCCAACTTTTATTAAATTGATTTTTATTATAACCTACTGAATCCAGAAATTCATTTCCAAGTCCGCCCAAAGATTTTGAACATTAACACACGACAACTTCATAGTTTGTTCACATTTTTTATTTTCCTAAAGAGCGTCGTCCTCTTTAAAATGACAAAACAAAACATTTTATAACTTTTTTAAAAAAGTGTTTGCAAGTCGAGAACGAACAGAAAGACGACCGATAACAAAAAAACAAACAATAAATACTTTGTGAAGCATCCGAACAGAGAGAAGATTCCTGTTTCTGGAACTTTCCACGACTGATGAAGGAACCATGAAGATGGTTGGTACAAACATGTCAGACGGTGTAAACCTGGTACGTGATGCTGTCGGGACGTGATGCTGTCGGGACATGTTCTACGCCACCCTGAAGGAAGGAGCGCATTCACGTTAACACCCGGTCCACTTAGTGAGTACACACCTGATGACGGTGGAGTGGGGACGGGCTCTTGTATTTCTCTGGCCGTTATGATCCAGATACTCTTCAAACCCCAAAACGGGTAATTTAAGTAAAAAACAAAACACTACTGTCATGGATAAACCAGGAATAAAAAACTAACTCCACTTCAGGAAGTGACGGACGTCGGCCGGAGCGATGGAGGCCGAGGCGTTGGCAGGGTCGTCGTGGAAGGTCCACACGAGGAAGAGGGAGGGGAGGAAGAGGAGGGTGAGGGTTTGGGGGTTGTCTCCTCCTGGTCCTCTCATTCTATATCGTCCTCGCTCAGACTCTCTGCACTCACAATACGCTGCAGGACAGGAGCAGAGAACAAACCGGATGCTTTTTAGTCCTTTTCTTGTTTCATTGATTATGATTTTAAACAGTTTGTTATTGTTTCTGTGTGGAGAACAGAAGGACTCGTGGAGATCCAGATGGAGAAGGAAGAGAAGCGTTCGGCCTGCCTACCTGGCTGATGCTGGGCAGTTTGGTGAGCAGCATCTGGAAGACGGGCGGAGGCAGAGTCTGCTGCAGCACCTGCAGCAGCTGCTGAGGCTGACCACACACGGCGATGGCGTTGGTCAGGTGATCCACACCTTTCTCTTAGTCTTCTGTGGAGCGAAGCACAAACACAAGCCGTAAAGACACATGTACTCGGGCACCTCTCGTAGGATATCTTACAGGAAGTCACTCCTCAGGATCTTTTCAAAATAAACTTCAGATGAAAGACTTTGACAGAAGTCACTGCTGCCTGGAATAAGACGGAGAACCAATAACAATGCACACGGACGACAATCAAACTGTGAATGTAAAGCAGGTATCGGTGTGAGGAGGTGTTACCCTGAGTCAACAGCTCCTCCCCCAGCTGGATCTCCTCCAGGAAGAACTTCTGCACCGCCTCAGCGTCCTTCAGGTCTGGGAGCTGCAGGACAAACAACGGTCAGCCACGGGACCTCAAACTCTTCGCTCTGGTTTTCACCGTTTGGTTTTGGGTCTCTGAGGTCAGACCTCACAGGAGGTCATCATCCCATGAACAGTAAAGAGCTCTGATCTGTGAGCCAGTTGAACTCCAGCTGCATGCTGGGAATAACCCTCCTTCAATCCCCATCATCCAATAAGGAGCCAGATAAAAGCAACCAGCTGATCACTGAAGTCCTCTTTAAAATAAAAGTATGTAGTGAGTGACTGTGAAACCAGATTCATCCTCATATTCTTTCATTTCTTTGTTTACATGCTACATTTTAATGCCCGTTGCCATCAAACTGTCAGAATGAAACAGGAAGTTAAGATGTGCTGTCTTCAGAATAAAAGCCTAAAAATTATGCTTACTGCTTCTACTAGAAATATTATTGTTTTTAGTTATTTAGCATACAGTGTTAATGTAAATGTTTATGTTGACATGATGTAAAGAGGATTTTGTAACAAAAAGAATAAACAAAACATCACTGATAATAATTATTATAATAATAATATTTATTGTCTAGTGACTGTTATTTCATCAAGTAAGAGTCACTGAGTAATATTTGACTATTTTAAATCTTAGTCAGTTTCCTCCCCAAACCACACAGCTCACTAATCTGCTCTGAGTTGATTGACAGGTGATATCAGGAAGTGTTACAACAGGTTAGAGCTCACCTTTGCCATGCCCGCCCTCTCTTTGGCTGCCTTCTGCTTTCTCCGCCCTCCGACAAACATAAAAACAAACACCACAAACAGTCAGAGTCCAAACTATCAATGTTTTACTACATTAAAAACAAAGAGACAGTTGAAGCACATAAGTCCCCTTAAAAGAACAAACTTGTTTTTTTTGTCATGTTTTTAACTATTCCTTTAAAGTTAAAGTAACTTTGGTTTAAGAGGTTCAATCACTGACAGCTGACACGTCTCTATTGTCTCTCTGTAAACTGCAGAGAGGTAATTAATCAGGTTAAATACATGAAATAACTATTTATGCCGTAAATGTAAAATATTTTGTCTTCATGAAAATCTTCAGGGTTATACCTGTTTCACCTCAGCTTTACCATGTACTTCCTGCAGTTTTACTGTCTTTCATTAAATAATTGTTCCCTTTGTGATGTGTTCAGATAAATCAGCAAGACGTCCTACACTTGAATATTATGCGTTGGTTCAACTTGTACCTAACTCATGTCCTTGGCAGGCTTTGGGGTGTGTACGGGAGAGTGTCATGTGATGAGGGTCATGTGACTGATGGAGGCAAAAAGCCAGACTACTCCGTGTAAACCAGAGGAAGGAAAAGGGTGAGGTGTTCACCAACAGAGCTGCAGATGAGAGGCGGAGCAACACTGTGAAGAGGAGAGCTTCAACGTCACACTCCAGAAATGAAAGTTAAGTTCGTCAGAGTGGCAGACACACTGCAGTCGAGACAAGTCTCTGCTTTTCTCTAAAAGACAATTCAAACTGACTTCATCAGGTTTTTCTCAACAACACAACAGAGTCTCCTCCAAACACTGGTGAGTACATCTGATCATATTTACACCTTTAATAACCAGGATTAACACAAAACTTTACCTTTACTCAGGCTGGAAGTTCCTCTCTTATCACTTCATACCTGATACATTATTAACTATATAACTATGTCTGTCTGTCCACAGTCCCACTATACAGTAACTCACTTTAACAGCTTTAAACTGTCTCAGGAGGACTTTAGTAACTTGTAACTGAATCTCTGTGGTTTTAACTTTAGTCTCACTCCGACTTTCCTGCTATTGTTACTGTTCATTGGTCACTTCCTCTTTTGCCTCTAGTTGTTTCACATTACAAGTTTTCTACCAGCGGGAGGCTTTTATTGTGAAGCAGCTGGAGGAAATGTGATGTGTTTGTCATCACGTAAGCAGAGCTTTGTTGTCAGTGATGTTCTTTAATTCTAATTGGACATATTCTGTCCTGCTTTGCAAGAGTAGCAAGGTTGAGTCTGTCGGCACGACTTTGATCTTGGTTGTTTACTTAAAAGTTACAAGATATAAAAAGAATCGCACTTGTTTCCTTTTTTAACAAATAATTGAACTCTATTTTGAATAAAATGTTTTTCTTTTCTTTCCGAGTGTGTGTAGATATGGCTGCTGCAAACTTTCTGTCCTCCGAAGATCAGTTTCTGTGCTCCATCTGTCTGGATGTGTTCACTGATCCAGTCAGCACACCATGTGGACACAACTTCTGCAAAAACTGCATCAATGATTACTTGAATACCAACGACCAGAACATGTGTCCAATGTGTAAAAAGGTTTTCATCTCCAGACCTGAGCTGCACGTCAACACTTTCATCTCTGAGACGGTTTCTCAGTTCAGACAGTCGGCTCAACAGAAAGCCAGCAGCAGCAGCTCAGAGCAACAAGAGTCCAAACCAGGAGAAGTTCCCTGTGACGTCTGCACTGGAACCAGACTGAAGGCCCTGAAGTCCTGCCTGGTGTGTCTGGCCTCCTACTGTGAGACTCACCTGGAGCCTCATCTGACAATGTCAGGCCTGAAGAGACATCAGCTGATCGACCCTGTGGAGAACCTGGAAGGCAGGATGTGTACGAAGCACGATAAACCTCTGGAGCTGTTCTGTAAGACCGACCAGACATGTGTCTGCATGCTCTGCACTATATTAGACCACAAGATGCACGATGTTGTTCCTCTGAAAGAAGAATATGAAGGAAAGAAGGTCGAGCTGGAGAAGACAGAGGCTGAAATCCAGCAGATGATCCAGAAGAGACGACTGAAGATTCAGGAGGTCAAACACTCAGTGGACCTCAGTGAGGAAGATGCAAACAGAGAGAAAGCAGAAGGTGTTCAGGTCTTCACTGCTCTGAAGGAGTCTGTTGAGAGAAGACTGAATGAGCTCATCAATACGATAGAAGAGAAGCAGAGAACAACAAAGAAACAGGCTGAAGACTCCATCAAAGAGCTGGAACAGGAAATCTCTGAGCTGATGAAGAGAAGCACTGAGGTGGAGAAGCTCTCCCTCTCTGAAGACCACCTCCACCTTCTCCAGAGTTTACAGTCTCTAAACATCCACCTCCCACCACCCACCAAGGACTGGACAAAGGTCAGTGTTCCTCCATCATCATATGAGGGGACTGTGAGGAGAGCTGTGTCTCAGCTGGAGCAGACACTCAGTGAAGAGATGAAGAAGCTGGTTGAAGCTGAGCTGAAGAGGGTCCAGAAGTTTGCAGTGGATGTGACTCTTGATCCTGATACAGCTCATCCTGACCTCATCTTATCTAATGATGGGAAACAAGTGAATGATAGTGATGTGAGAAAGAAACTCCCAGACAACCCAGAGAGATTTTCTAAACGTTCTTGTGTTTTAGCAAAGCAGAGTTTCTCTTCAGGCAGATTTTACTTTGATGTTCAACTTAAAGGAAAGACTGACTGGATAATAGGAGTGGCCAGAGAGTCGATCAACAGGAAGGGAGACATCCCACTGAGCCCTCAATATGGTTACTGGACTATATGGTTGAGAAATGGAAATGAGTACAAAGCTCTTGCTGGCCCTCCAGTTCTTCTCTCCCTGAAGTCTCATCCTCAGAAGGTGGGGGTGTTTGTGGATTATGAGGAGGGTCTGGTCTCCTTCTATGACATAGAAGCTGCAGCTCTTCTCTACTCCTTTACTGGCTGCTCCTTCAATGAGAAACTCTTCCCATACTTCAGTCCTGAATATAATCATGGTGGTATAAACTCTGCACCTCTGATTATCACTCCTGTCAGAGTAAACTAATCACTCTTTTTTTTTTTTTCATGATTTTATAAATGTACATATTCTGTGTGAATATCATGTAGTTTAACTTTACATCTCATTTCATATAGAGTCTGTTGACTGGTGATTGATTTACACGTCATTAAGACATTTTATTATATGTATCCCGTTACATAGCCAACACATTCGTGGGATGCGTTCATCTCTTAAACTCTGCATCATGACACATTATATGGAGAATATTAATTTAAACCTTTATTAAATCCACAGACATTTATTTCCAGAAGAAAGCAGCTTCTTTAAAGACACCAAATACATGAAGCTGAAGTTTGACTTTGAATAAATCAGCAAAACTAATTCTATCTGACAGAAAACATATTGCTGAATAGTTTTGTCATGAAGCTTCATTTAAGAGTGAGGCCTATTACATTCCTATAGTGTTTACAGAATACAGTGTGTGTTATTGTTATACCGGAAAAGTTAATAAATAGAATATATGCAAATGTTTTTTTGTCGTTTAAAGTGGTTTGAATAACTACTCGTCACTTTGGCCAACTTTGATTTGTTTTGTGAATATTGGTGAGATGAGTTATGAATCAAAGAAACCTGTAAACATGATTGTAAATAAAAAAAAATGAACATAAATTATTTGTTGAACACACGGCCTGAGTAAGCACCGACTTGAGCATCGAACACTGAGCAGAAAACCCTGGTTTACTCATAAGTTGTATTTCATGACAAATAAATTGTTTCCTGTGGCTCTTTCACAATAAAAGATTTTTACAAAATCAGAAATATTTTCTGAAATATATATTTTCATTCAGATTTTTTACCAGTACATCTTAAACCATTAGTCAATGGACAGAAAATTTAATGGAAACAATTTTGAATGGTTTAATCAACTTTTTCCTCTAAAGACATTTCATGTTTCTCGCTGAACAAATGTGAATATTTGCTGCTTTTCCTTTTGATAATGTTGATAATGTTATTAATATTAATGCTTTCGTAATAACGTGGAGGTTCGGACAAAACAAACGTTGTAAAGGTGTCACTTTGGCCTCTGGGTCATTGTGACGGCATGTCTCACTATTTTAACTGTTTTTTAAAAACCAAACAATCAATTAATGGAGAAAATAGTCAGCAGATTAATCCATCATGAAAACATTTTTAGTTAATAGTTAAAAATGAGCTCCACCTCAACCAACTACAATGGTAACATCCAGCTTTTACATGAATGTTAATAATCTAATGATAAAATATATAATAATAAAACAGTCTCAGGGGACTTTTTTATACTATTAATGCTTTAACTTACTTATGGAGAACAGTTTACGGTAAATTTAACTTATTTTATTCTTCTTCAGATGGCAGAATTGGTGAATTAGTGTCTGTGTCTGCTCTGGTCCATGACCTTCCTTATATTGGGGTACAGAATTTAAAAAGCTCAGAATTTGTAAAAATCTGAAAAACTGTCTTGGGTAGCCCGTACTCATCCTGAAGTTGAATATATGATTTCATGGTACCACTTTAATAGAGATCATTTGTCACCTGGATTCCATGTGTGTTCCTCTCTTTAAAACCAGGGTCAACACAGGAAGGAATAAAATTGGGGGTTTTAACAATCGGTGCATAAAAAGAGTATCTTCTGTTGATAGTAAACAACTTATTTACACGAATCCATGTGCTTAGAATGTTATTCACAATAAAGTAGTCCCTCGTGCCTGGTGTTTGTTTAACATTATAGAAGAATGGTGCACTTGATAATGAGAACGAGTTACATCCTTGCTTTTCAAAGTCTAACCACATGCATTTAGGGTAAGTGCCACCCATGCTGATACATTTTTCAATTGTATAGATCAATAATAGATCATTTTGCAGATGGGAAATTTTGCACTTTGGCCATCGAAATGCACATTTATTTAAAAAATACCCAAACTAACAAACAAATAAGAGCAACACGTTCCAGCTCATTCTGGGGGATCCCAAGGCGTTCCCAGGCCAGCTGGGAGATATAATCCCTCCAGCGTGTCCTGGGTCTTCCCCGGGGCCTCCCACCAATTGGGCTTGCCTGGAAAACCTCTAACGGGAGGCGTCCAGCAGGCATCCTGATTAGATGCCCGAACCACCTCAGCTGACTCCTTTCGATACGAAGGAGTAGCGCCTCTACTCCAAGTTCCCTCCTGATGTCCGAGCTCCTTACCCTATCTCTAAGGCTGAGCCCGGCCACCCTACGGAGAAAACTCATTTCGGCCGCTTGTATCCGAGACCTCGTTCTTTCGGTCACGACCCAGAGTTCGTGACCATAGGTGAGGGTCGGAACGTAGACTGCCCGGTAAATTGAGAGCTTTGCCTTCCGGCTCAGCTCCCTCTTCACCAAGACGGTCCAGTGCACCGCCTGTTTTACTGCTGCAGCCGCACCGATCCGTCGGTCGATCTCCCGCTCCATCTTAACCTCACTCGTGAACAAGACCCCGAGATACTTGAACTCCTTCGCTTGCGGTAGGGACTGCGTCCCCACCCGGAGGGAGCAATCCACCGGTTTCCGGCAGAGCACCAAGGCCTCAGATTTGGAGGTGCTTACTCTCATCCCCGCCGCTTCACACTCGGCTGCAAATTGCCCCAGAGAATGCTGGAGGTCATGGTCCGAAGAGGCCAACAGGACCACGTCATCTGCGAACAGCAGAGAGGCAATCCCGAGACCCCCGAACCCGACGTTCTCCTCCCCCCGGCTGCGCCTAGATATCCTGTCCATGAAAGTCACGAACAGGACCGGTGATAAAGGGCAGCCCTGGCGGAGGCCAACACCCACCGGGAAGGCGTCTGACTTATTGCCGAGAATACGAACACAGCTCCTACTGCAGTCGTACAGACACCGGATGGCCCGTTGTAACATAAGCACCCCCCACAAAAACCCCCGAGTGACCCGGTCGAAGGCCTTCTCCAAGTCCACAAAACACATGTAGACTGGTTGGGCAAACTCCAGAACCCCTCCAGTAGTCTTGCGAGGGTAAAGAGCTGGTCCACTGTTCCACGACCGGGACGGAATCCGCACTGCTCCTCTTGAATCCGAGGTTCGACAATCGGTCGGAGCCTCCTTTCCAGCACCCTGGCATACACTTTCTCCGGGAGGCTGAGTAGTGTGATACCCCGATAATTCGAGCACACTCTCCGGTCCCCCTTTTTGAAAATGGGAACCACCACCCCAGTCTGCCAGTCCATGGGCACTGTTCCCGAACCCCATGCAACATTGAAAAGGCGTGTCAGCCAAGACAGCCCAACAATGTCCAGCGCCTTCAGCATCTCAGGGCGGATCTCATCCACCCGGCGCCTTGCCACCAAGGAGCTTTTTGACTACCTCAGTGGCCTCTGCCAAGGATATGGATGCGACGCCCCCCGAATCTTCAGGTGCTGCCTCCTCTCTAGAGGACATGTTGGCCGGGTTTAGGAGTTCCTCAAAGTGCTCTTTCCACCGCCCGACGATGTCCCCGTCTGTGTCAGCAGTTCCCCCCCCCGTGCTGAGCACAGCCTGGGGTAAGCCCTGCTTTCCCTTCCTGAGCCGTCGGATGGTTTGCCAGAGCTTCCTTAAGGCCAACCGAAAGACCTTCTCCATGGCCTCCCCGAACTCCTCCCATGCCCGAGGTTGTTGCCCACGTGAGCGTTGAAGTCTCCCAGGAGAACTATGGAGTCAGCAGGAGGCGCCCTTTCCAGGACCCCTCCCACCGACTCCAAGAAGGCCGGATACTCCGAACTGCTGTTCGGTGCATAGGCACAAACAACTGTCAGAGCCTTACTCCCCGCAACCCGCAGGCGCAGGGAGGCAACCCTCTCGTTCTCCGGGGAGTGAGTATCCCCACTCCCGCCCGACGCCTCTCACCCTGGGCAACTCCAGAAAAGGACAAAGTCCAACCTTTCTCCAGGAGCTTGGTTCCAGAGCCAGTTGTGTGCGTGGAGGTGACGCCAACTATATCTAGCTGGTACCGCTCGACCTCCCGCACCAGCTCCGGCTCTTTCCCCGCTAGCGAGGTGACGTTCCACGTCCCTTGAGCTAGTCTATGCTGCCGGTGATCGGCTCGCCCAAGCCCCCTGCCCGGCCCTCCGCCCGGTCTACATAGCACCCGACCCCGATGCTTATCCCTGCGGGTGGTGGGTCCACAGGGTGGCTGCTCCATATTGTTTCTTCGGGCTGAGCCCGACCGGGCCCCATGGGTGAAGGCCCGGCCACCAGACGCTCGCCTACGAGTTCCCCTCCCGGGTCTGGCTCCGGGAGGGTTCCCCGGTTTCCCTGGTCCGGGCGAGGTGGCTGTAGTCCGTGGGTCGCAATTCATCAGGGTTTTTTGAACCGCTCTTAGTCTGGGCTCTCCCCTGCGACCTGTTTGTCTTGGGAGACCTTACCAGGGAATGATGCCCCAGACAACATAGCTCCCAGGATCACTGAGCCACTCAAACTCCTCCACCACGTTAAGGTGGCGATTCACGGAGGAGAAGTTGTACTTTCTGAACAGCGATGCCATGTGCACAGCAACTAGCAAGAAGTGGAGGAGGCGTAAATTCATTTAAAATAAAATAATCTCACAAGACAACTTCACAGTTTGTTCACATTTTTTATTTTCCCAAAGAGCCTCGTCCTCTTTAAAATGACAAAACAAAACATTTCATCACTTTTTAAAAAAAGTGTTTGCAAGTCGAGAACGAACAGAAAGACGACCGATAACAAAAAAACAAACAATAAATACTTTGTGAAGCATCCGAACGGAGAGAAGATTCCTGTTTCTGGAACTTTCCACGACTGATGAAGGAACCATGAAGATGGTTGGTACAAACATGTCAGACGGTGTAAACCTGGTACGTGATGCTGTCGGGACATGTTCTACGCCACCCTGAAGGAAGGAGCGCATTCACGTTAACACCCGGTCCACTTAGTGAGTACACACCTGATGACGGTGGAGTGGGGACGGGCTCTTGTATTTCTCTGGCCGTTATGATCCAGATACTCTTCATACCCCAAAACGGGTAATTTAAGTAAAAAACAAAACACTACTGTCATGGATAAACCAGGAATAAAAAACTAACTCCACTTCAGGAAGTGACGGACGTCGGCCGGAGCGATGGAGGCCGAGGCGTTGGCAGGGTCGTCGTGGAAGGTCCACACGAGGAAGAGGGAGGGGAGGAAGAGGAGGGTGAGGGTTTGGGGGTTGTCTCCTCCTGGTCCTCTCATTCTATATCGTCCTCGCTCAGACTCTGTGCACTCACAATACGCTGCAGGACAGGAGCAGAGAACAAACCGCATGGTTTTCATTCCTTTTCTTGTTTCATTGATTATGATTTTAAACAGTTTGTTATTGTTTCTGTGTGGAGAACGGAAGGACTCGTGGAGATCCAGATGGAGAAGGAAGAGAAGCGTTCGGCCTGCCTACCTGGCTGATGCTGGGAAGTTTGTACTCGGGCACCTCTCGTAGTATATCTTACAGGAAGTCACTCCTCAGGGTCTTTTCAAAATAAACTTCAGAGGAAAGACTTTGACAGAACTCACTGCTGTACATATATTATGTAATATTATTGTTATCAGTTATTTAGCATACAGTGTTAATGTAAATATTTATGTTGACATGATGTTAAGAGGATTTTGTAACAAAAAGAATAAACAAAACATCACTGATAATAATTATTGTAATAATAATATTTATTGTCTAGTGACTGTTATTTCATCAAGTAAGAGTCACTGAGTAATATTTGACTATTTTAAATCTTAGTCAGTTTCCTCCCCAAACCACACAGCTCACTAATCTGCTCTGAGTTGATTGACAGGTGATATCAGGAAGTGTTACAACAGGTCAGAGCTCACCTTTGCCATGCCCGCCCTCTCTTCTGCCTTCTGCTTTCTCCGCCCTGCGACACAAACACAAAAACAAACACCACAAACAGTCAGAGTCCAAACTATCACCGTTTTACAACATTAAAAACAAAGAGACAGTTGAAGCACATAAGTCCCCTTAAAAGAACAAACTTAATTTTTTTGTCATGTTTTTAACTATCCTTTAAAGTTAGAGTAACTTTGGTTTAAGAGGTTCAATCACTGACAGCTGACACGTCTCTATTGTCTCTCTGTAAACTGCAGAGAGGTAATTAATCAGGTTAAATACATGAAATAACTATTTATTACTGACCGTAAATGTAAAATGTTTTGTATTCATGAAAATCTTCAGGGTTATACCTGTTTCACTTCAGCTTTACCATGTGCTTCATGCAGTTTTACTGTCTTTCATTAAATAATTGTTCCCTTTGTGATGTATTCAGATAAATCAGCAAGACGTCCTACACTTGAATCTTATGCGTTGGTTCAACTTGTACCTAACGCATGTCCTTGGCAGGCTTTGGGGTGTGTACGGGAGAGACAACTGGGACAGAGGTGATGAGGGTTATGTGACTGATGGAGGCAAAAAGCCAGACTACTCCGTGTAAACCAGAGGGAGGAAAAGGGTGAGGTGTTCACCAACAGAGCTGCAGATAAGAGGCAGAGCAACACTGTGAAGAGGAGACCTTCAACGTCACACTCCAGAAATAAAAGTTAAGTTTGTCAGAGTGGCAGACACACTGCAGTCGAGACAAGTCTCTGCTTTTCTCTAAAAGACAATTCAAACTGACTTCATCAGGTTTTTCTCAACAACACAACAGAGTCTCCTCCAAACACTGGTGAGTGCATCTGATCATATTTACACCTTTAATAACCAGGATTAACACAAAACTTTACCTTTACTCATACAGAAAGTTCCTCTCTTATCACTTCATACCTGATTAATTATTAACAATATAACTATGTCTGTCTGTCTGTCCACAGTCCCACTATACAGTAACTCACTTTAACAGCTTTAAACTGTCTCAGGAGGACTTTAGTGACTTGTAACTGAATCTCTGTGGTTTTAACTTTAGTCTCACTCTGACTTTCCTGCTATTGTTACTGTTCATTGATCACTTCCTCTTTTGCCTCTAGTTGTTTCACATTAAATGTTTTCTACCAGCGGGAGGCTTTTATTGTGAAGCATCTGGAGGAAATGTGATGTGTTTGTCATCACGTAAGCTGAGCTTTGTTGTCAGTGATGTTCTTCAATAAAAAGTCTACACAACAGGAATTGGACATATTCTGTGCCGTATTGCGAGAGAAGTGAGCTTCAGCTTGTGGGAAAGCCAAACCACTACAAATGAATCAAAAGTACTTATCCCAATATTTTATGTTATACTTAAAATGTTTTTCTTTTCTTTCCCAATGTGTGTAGATATGGCTGCTGTGAATTATCTGTCCTTTGAAGATCAGTTTCTGTGCTCCATCTGTCTGGATGTGTTCACTGATCCAGTCAGCACATCATGTGGACACAACTTCTGCAAAAAATGCATCAATGATTACTGGAATACCAACAACCAGAACATGTGTCCAATGTGTAAAAAGGTTTTCATCTACAGACCTGAGCTGCACGTCAACACTTTCATCTCTGAGATGGTTTCTCAGTTCAGACAGTCGGCTCAACAGAAAGCCAGCAGCAGCAGCTCAGAGCAACAAGAGTCCAAACCAGGAGAAGTTCCCTGTGACGTCTGCACTGGAACCAGACTGAAGGCCCTGAAGTCCTGCCTGGTGTGTCTGGTCTCCTACTGTGAGACTCACCTGGAGCCTCATCTGACAATGTCAGGCCTGAAGAGACATCAGCTGATCGACCCTGTGGAGAACCTGGAAGGCAGGATGTGTACGAAGCACGATAAACCTCTGGAGCTGTTCTGTAAGACCGACCAGACATTTGTCTGCATGCTCTGCATCTGTTCAGACCACACGACGCACAAGTTTCTTCCTCTGAAAGAAGAATATGAAGAAAGGAAGGTTGAGCTGGAGGCTGAGATTCAGCAGATTATCCAGGAGAGACAGGTAAAGATTAAGAAGATCAAACAGTTAGTCAACATCAGCAACACAAACGCAGACATAGAGATAGCAGGAGGTGTTCGGGTTTTCACAACTCTGATGGAGTCTGTTGAGAGAGGCCTCTATGAGCTCACTGAGACAATTGAAGAGAAGCAGAGAACGACACAGAAACACGGGGACAACTTCATCAAAGAGCTGGAACAGGAAATCTCTGAGCTGAAGAAGAAAAGCACGGAGGTGAAGCAGCTCCCACTCTCTGAAGACCACTTTTACCTCCTCCAAAGCTTCCCGTCTATGGAAGCAATTAATTCCACCAAGGACTGGACAAAAGTCGGAGTCTGTCCACGATCATATGATGGGACTGTAGCGAGAGCCGTGTCTCAGCTGGAGGAGACCTTCAGAGAAGTGATGGACAGGCTGCTTGAAGGCGAGCTAAAGTGGGTCCAGCAGTTTGCAGTGGATGTGACTCTTGATCCTGAAACAGCTCATCCAAGTCTCTTCCTGTCTGGTGATGAAAACCAAGTAAATCCTGGTGAAGTAAAGAAAAATCTCCCAGACAACCCACAGAGATTTTCTCGCAATCCCTGTGTTTTAGGAAAGCAGAGTTTCTCTTCAGGCAGATTCTACTTTGAGGTTCAGGTTAAAGGAAAGACGGAGTGGGATTTAGGAGTGGCCAGAGAGTCGATCAACAGGAAGGAAGACATCCCACTGAGTCCTGAGGATGGCTACTGGGCTATATGGTTGAGGAAAAGAATCAAGTACAAGGCTTTAAATGACCCTCCAGTCTGCCTCTTTTTTAAGTTGAAACCCAAGACAGTGGGGGTGTTTGTGGATTATGAGGAGGGTCTGGTCTCCTTTTATGACGTAGAAGCCCCAGCTCTTATCTACTCCTTCACCGGCTGCTCTTTCAATGAGAAACTCTACCCATACTTCAATCCGGGTCTGAAAGATGGTGATAAAAACTCTGCCCCACTGATCATCTCTCCTGTCACTCACCCTGAGTAGACTGATCATTTTTAGCCTCCAGTCTCGGACTTCAAGAATAGTTACCGAAGAGTCCACTTGGATTCGAGCGGGACAACTTTGATGGTCGCCAGAGGAGGAATTCTCATGAGTTTTTATTTTCATAACAGGATAATACTACAGCTTCCAACAAGCATATTGAAACAGTGAACAGTGTGTAACATAACCTAAGAACAAACTTATATCTTGTAACTGCACTAGAGTTTGGTGTTTATGTTGTATACTGATGTGTCTCAACTATTATATATCTATTATCATAAATTACTTGGCTGCAAACTAGTGCAACATACCAATTTCCAATATGATTAATTAGCTCTCTAACCCTGATGCACCCACTATTGTTACAAATATTAAGCATGTTGTGGTGCCACATCTAAAAAAACGACAATATACTGTGTATGTGTCATTATTGTTCAGGGTAGACTTTTTTTCTCGTGTAAAAACTATTAAGGAGGAATTCATGAAAACCATTCAGATTGCATCTTCTTTTCCTAAACTTTACAAATGGGGCAAGCGTTTCGTTAAGTCTGATGTCACTTATTCAGTTTCATTATAAAACGTTTGTTTGAGATTGGTATTCGAAGCTTTGGATTCTCAATTTGATTGGAAAGGAGCATTACCACTGTGCAGTTAAACTACAGTGGATATCAGGAAGGGATGGGGGGGTTAGAATTCCTTGTAAGTTATATGTATTTCATTTCCTTTGATATTGATAAAGGTTGCTTCTTTTGGTTAGGTGCTTCATTGTTTATATATTATTTATATATTATTTGTAAGGAATAAGAAAAGTCCCAAAGCTGAGTTTGTAGTCATTTTATTTAGAATTGTAACCATTTATATCTATAATAAAAAATGTTTACCATATTATTGACTTTTTTCATGACTTTGGTTGAATCCTACTCTTCCACATGCAGGATTAATAATATCAAGTATAAAGTGAGGTAAAAACACACCAACGAGTACAAAGATTAAACAATTATTTTTGGTACAGTAGCATTGAACCTGGATGGTGCAGTAAGTATTCCATTTACAACAAATTAATTGTTGCTTCATTTTGGTTACAAAAGACAGGTGGTTAATATTCTACAGTTTAATAAATACACATTTGACCCAAAATAACCAGTGTGATGTTTCAGCTTTTCAAATATGGCCAAATGAAAGACACTCTCGTCTGTGTTAGGCTGGTGGACAGAGGAAGGATGACAGAATTACAACGTTACACATCTTTGGTGTTTGGTCTCCAAAAAGTGAAACTAAACTTGGGCCAAAATGAAGTTCCTAAAATCATGTCCAAACCTGAGGGACAATATACCAGCAACAAAGCAGTATAAGAAGAGGAGAAAAATGAAACGGGAAGGCTTCAACAATGTTGGGAACTTTCTTCACTTTTTAATGTTGATATGTCTTCTGTCACGCATCTGCATTTCCTTCCCCTTTTTCATCAACCAGCATTAAGACTATCGTTGCCTTTGACGTGAACCTCTTGTGAAGTAAATGGTTCAGTTAATGATGTTTTCTTAAGATGTTGTTACGGAAAAATACCACTTAATACCATAAGTCATTCAGATGCACCAGTGGCTGTGTTCTTGAATACTTCCTTATATGCAGTTAAGTTAAAAAAAAAAAAAAAAAAAAATGTATTTGTGGTGACAAGATATCAGGCTCAGGGTTTTTCCTCTTCGTTGGAGTATATGTTTTCCGGTGCCAGAACAGTTCCTGCATATCTCTCTTTTGTCACTGGATGTCATTGTATGAAGTGTACTTAATCCAGTAAAACTTTTTATTCACAGGTGCCACCTGCTGTTGTGAATGCGTAATAACATTTAAATGTTTAGTACTCAAATTCAAGAAAAGCAACTCTTTTTTTAAAAATGTTTTCAGGACAATATGGTGTGCATACACTGTACCAATATACTACAAATTTTGACACTGTTAGTATTTCAATTGTGCAATAGCATTAACTGTAGTAAACTAAGATTACAGCATTTATAAACACTTGAATCCCAAATTCTAAGCTTTTAGATTTCAATCACGTCTTGCCTCTTCTGCTAGATTTCAAAACAGGGACTTGGTTCCAACTCTTTTGGTAGTTAGCCTGACTCCGTCTTTGTTTTTTTTAAACAGATAATGCATTTGCGCTGGTTGTTTCTTCCTGGTGGATGTTCATCTTTTAATGCAAATTCCACTTCTTTCTTTTTACCCACAGTGTGCAGATATGGCTGCCGCCAGATGTCTACTATCTGAAGATCAGTTTCTGTGCTCCATCTGTCTGGATGTGTTCACTGATCCAGTCAGTACATCATGTGGACACAACTTCTGCAAAAACTGCATCACTGAACACTGGAATTTCAGCGTCCCATGGAAGTGTCCCATGTGTAAAATGATTTTTATCACAAAACCTGAATTGCTCATCAACACCTTCATCTCTGAGATGGTTGCTCAGTTCAGAGAGGAAGCTCAACTGAAAGCCAGCAGCTCAGAGCAACAAGAGTCCAAACCAGGAGAAGTTCCCTGTGACGTCTGCACTGGAACCAGACTGAAGGCCCTGAAGTCCTGCCTGGTGTGTCTGGCCTCCTACTGTGAGACTCACCTGGAGCCTCATCTGACAGCTTCATGCCTGAAGAGACATCAGCTGATCGACCCTGTGGAGAACCTGGAAGGCAGGATGTGTACGAAGCACGATAAACCTCTGGAGCTGTTCTGTAAGACCGACCAGACATGTGTCTGCATGCTCTGCACTGTATTAGACCACAAGATGCACGATGTTGTTCCTCTGAAAGAAGGAAAGAAGGCAGAGGTGGAGAAGACAGAGGCTGAAATTCAGCAGAATATCCAGGAGAGACAACTAAGGATACAGAAGATCAAATGGTCAGTCAACTTCAGCAAGGATATCGCGGAGAGATGAGACAGTAGAAGGTGTTCAAGTCTTCACAACCCTGATGGAATCTGTTGAGAAAGGCATGAACGAGCTCATTGAGACGATAGAAGAGAAGCAGAGAACGACAGAGAAACAGGCTGAAGCTTTCATCAGAGAGCTGGAACAGGAAATCTCTGCGCTGAAGAAGAGAAGCGCTGAGGTGCAGCAGCTCTCACTCTCTGATGACCACCTCCACCTCCTCCAAAGCTTCCCATCCCTGAAAGTTGCTCCACCCACCAAAGACTGGACAAAGGTCAACATCCATCCACCGTCATACAGAGGGACGGTGGTGAGAGCTGTGTCTCAGCTGGAGGAGACACTCAGTGCAAGGATTACTGAGTGTGTTATGGCTGAGCTTAAGAGGGACCAACAATACGCCAGAAGTGTGACTCTTGATCCTGACACGGCGCATCCTGAACTTCATCTTTCTGACGATGGGAAACAAGTGAATCATTGTGACGTAAAGAAGAATCTCCCAGACAACCCAGAGAGATTCTCTAAATGCATTTGTGTCTTTGGAAAGCAGAGTTTCTCTTCGGGGAGATTTTACTGCGAGGTTCAAGTTAAAGGGAAGACCAAATGGACTTTAGGAGTGGCCAGAGAGTCGATCAACAGGAAAGAGAACGTCCAGCTGCGTCCTCAGGAGGGTTATTGGACCATAGGTTCGAGAAATGGATACAAAGCTTTTGTTGTCCCTGATGTCTCTCTCCGTGTGAAATGGAGGCCTAAGAGGGTGGGGGTGTTTGTGGATTATGAGGAGGGTCTGGTTTCTTTTTATCACGTAGATCCTGCAGCTCTAATGTATTGCTTTACTGGCTGCTCCTTCACTGAGAAACTCTACCTGTACTTTGGTCCTTGTCCTAATAATGGTGGTAAAAACTCCACCGCTCTGATCATCACTCCTGTCAGTGGCACGAAGTAGACAAATGATTTGATTATGCATGAAAACGATTAATGTTAAGTAAGAGAACATATTCGTCTGAAATGCTCAGTGAATGTCTTTTTTAGGGTCCGCGCACCGACAACGTTGGTCCGGGAGGACCCTATTGAAAGTTTAAGAGTTTTTCTGATTCTTATTTTTGAACATTGGGTGCATATTTGAGGTATTTGCCATACTCAAACTCACCAAATTTGGCATGCTTGTCAGGTTTGGTGAAAATAGACATCTGATTTAGGTGTCATATTTGTGTATTTACAAATGTCTCTCTAGCGCCCCCTAGAATTTGGACAGGTGACGCTCCTCAGCCAGTATGTCCGATTGACTTGAAATTTGACACATGTCCATCTCCGCCTGTTCTACAAAAAAGCCTCTCAGACCCCACGCTCTGCCTACTTAAATATAATATATTATACAAAATATTTATGCCATTTATACACAAGGGGGCGCTACAGTAATTTGGGCTTTTTTGCCGTTTTCAGCCTATGTACTTTTACGAACTCCTCCTACAGAATGTATGCGATCGACTTCAAATTTGGTCAGGATGCTCTTTAGACCTTTGTGATGAAAATGTATTAAGATTGTCAGTTTTTTCTCAACGACGTTGACGTTGCGTGGCGCCCATTTCACACCCATTTTGTGCGGTTCGCTATGTTAGAGAAAGGTGTTGTAAGTCCAAGGTACATCATCCAATCCTAACAAAATGTCTCATGCATGATGCCGGTCCAGGCCTGAGCACATTTCCATGAAGAAATGTTAACCATTTCATAGTGCCTTCTACTGGCAAAAGGAAATGGCAAGTTTTATACTTTGATTTATTTCTCAGGGCCAGTTGACCAGATTGACTTCAGATTTGGTATGGAAAGCCTTAACACATTGCTGATGCATGATAATGAATATTGTGAGTTTTCGTGTTGGCGACGCATCATTGCCACATAAAATTAAGCTGATTGCTAAATGGCTTAGGATGTTCAAAAACTCATGTAACTTTACACATGTGTCATAGGTGATGGAATTAATTATTTCATGTGGGTTTTTGGCTTGACCATTGAAAATCGCCTGCATAGCGCCACCTACAATTTTTCAAAAGAGCAGCCCCAGCGCTGCCCCTACATATATTAAATTTGGTAGGCACATGGATACTTAAAAAAGAAACTCTTGGCACCATGTTCTAAACCATACCGGAAGTCAGCCATTTTTGTATTTATTGTGATTTTCTTCAGAATTGTTTTGCCCCTTTTCTAAGCGCTTTACTTTTACGATCTCCTAGGGAGTTCGTCAGATCCACTTCAAATTTAGTCAGTATGATCTAAAGACCTTTGTGAATAAAAGTTATCAAAAGCTTTACATTTCACGGAACGGCATGACCGTGGCGGCCATTAAACATTAATCATCATTAAATAAGCTCATGTAACTGGACTTGCTTGAATCTACCGCAAACTTGTCATGCTTGATAAAAGTAAGGGCCTGAGGATATCGACAAGCCTATTATCTCTCAAAGTCAAAGCGCCACCTACTGGCGAAAGGAAATCAGCGTTACGTGACAAACGACATCGGATTTACATGACGTGGTCTACACTTCACATAGAGAAACATGATGCATGTTGTTGAGCGTGTTGTCTTGCGCCACACAGCGGATACAGGAACTGGTGAAGTATTTGCAAAGCGTAATTTCCTGCGTCACACACAAAAAAAACGCCTGACTGGCGGTCGCACGTTATCGGCCGGGCAAGCCGGCATCACGCCAGCGCCCCCGATGCACGCAGCGGGGCTCGGACCCGTTCATCGCTGCTTGCAGCTTTAATTTCTGATTTTTGTTTTATTTTTCTTATCTTATTTTTCTATATGTTCCATATAGTTTAAATAATGTGCTAGATGTTAGCCATATACATTTTAAAATCTGCAAAAGCTGTGAGCAAGAGTGCCAAAACATCATGAAATTAATTTCCACAGAAACATGAATCCATGAAAGTTGTTGAGGTTGCAAATCTATGCTCACAGTACTTTTAATTGTTTGATCAGTGTACATTTAAAATCCAATTTCGTTTTGTTTTTTTATTATACTCCTATCTTTTGAAAAAGAAATAAAAGCAAAATGGAAAACTCTCGGACATCATGAGTTGTTTTTCATGCACTTGAATTAATTATGTCAAACTCATTACAAAGCCCCAAATTTATTTATGTAAAATCCCCACCTATTTTATAGGCTACGCTCATAATATTGAACCAACAGAGAATCATCACCATCTCTGAATCTGGCTTGAAAAGACATCAGCTGATCGACCCTGTGGAGAACCTGGAAGGCAGGATGTGTACGAAGCACGATAAACTTCTGGAGCCGTTCTGTAAGACAAAACTCTGACCGTCGGTCTGGGCCGTCCCATTGTCACAATTGTTGAGTGTTTGAGTCTCTGGCAGACATCTTGAGCCCCTTATGAACCCTTACCGTAAGTCAGCATTAGATGCCAACTTTGCCCAAGAGAATTACCCACAATTCATAGCAATGTGACGTTAAACACGTCGTTACCAGTGGAAGCATGGAGCCGTAAAAAAAAAGGTAAACAAAGAGGACGACACGTGGGTGTTCAGCCCGATAAATTACATGTACAACAACATTAAGGACTAAAGATGGGACATGAAAACACATGAAATCAGAGGAATGCAAGTAGAGATTATATATGTTAAAAATATTTATTCATCAAACATTTCATTTTGTTATTGAAGCTGTTTTGACAAAAATGAGTAAATAGATTATTTTAATGACGTCTCATCTTGTGAGGAAACGAACCTGGCAGACCTTCAAATCAGGGAATAAAAAGTATAAAATAAATACACACAATTGTACACAATATTATTTTGACATTGTCATGGTAACGTGGTATGTTGCAGGAAAGTGCTGTCCCATTCGTATTTACACCATTTTAAGCCCTCACAGCCTCTCACACTCAACCAGTTAACAGGTGACATTAGTGAGTCCCTGAGGGTTCAGGGTTTGAGGGTTTAGGGGGGACATAGGGATTGGGCTCAGGATTCCCTAAACACCGCGGTTGTCTTTTCCTAACTCCTCATGAATTCTCCTTCCCATCTTTCCTTGACCCTGTGACGTTTTCCAGACAGGTCAAGGAAAAGTGGTTAGGAATAGACGTTAGGAGGTAATTTTATGAATCCAGCCCCTGCCTATTGGCCGGTGGTTTCACCCCCACGTGGAGTCCAAAGGGCTCTTTGCTGACTCTCAGAAGAGTCCAGAACTCAGCTAAATAAGAAGAAAAGGGGAAATACAGGAAGAGACCCGGGTCTCTAAGACACCGCCGCACACTTCTAGTGGGTCATAAGGCGACCGAGGGCAGTCCGTCAACGTCGGAAACCCACCTGACCCCGTCTTGAAACACGGACCCGTCTCGTTCACCACACTTTGGGGGTGTGGCTTCTTTGCTGTGTCATCACCATTCATATTTATATAACCAAAGTGGTGATGATTTGAACGTTAACTAAAGCACAAAAAATTATTTAACTTCAAAATAAAGGTTACAAAATGTTCTTTCTAAATGAATGCATGGTGTTACCAAAGTCAATTTTAAGATACTCGGCAAAATAGTCTAAACAGTTAGGCTACAGCTTTACATTTCAGCTTGTTTGGTACAATTTGCTATGAGCCAAAAAAGCCTTCTATTTAAGTATTCAAGTATATAGCAAATCAAGCTACATGCTATATGGCCTCCAGAATTTGACTTTGGATGACTTCTATGACTCACTAACTTGCTGACAACCTGTTAAAACATATCAAAGCACAGTCCATTATTTGGGGGAAATACTCTGGTTGGCCAGCTTACGCTTGTTAGCGTGTTCTGATTGGATGCCTAGTGGAGCCTTAGGAATAATTCAGCCAACAACTTCTCTCGTGCTGGTACCAAGATTTATTCTTTGGTCACATGCAAAGTTACCAGCACTGCAATTGCAAAAGCAGGGAGTCCCTCTGTCAACACGCAGGTTGAGAGGAAGGAATACCACGAAAAGACAGAAGTTCGGCCCTTTCATACACAGATTTCGTCACAGGTTTGTATCGGACCATCCTGACGTCTGGTTGGCTCTGAGCTGAAAAGGGGGAGAACTATCCCACCTTTCCTCACCAGACTAACACGTGGAACGGCCTGTCTGCTTCTCTACTGTAAATATACTGATAACATGCATGAGTGTTGTGATCCAAGGCGTGTATCTATCCTTGAGGAAAAGACAGAGCGTCTTCCCCCAGACACAACTCTGGACTCGGGTAACCTTTAACCTCTTTCACAGACAGTAAGAATAAGAATATACACACAATATAAGGATTTATATTATCACGCTGTCAGCCAAAGTCTAAAACAACAACATTAATTTCATCTCTGTGAGAAACAGACCCGAATAAAAAAGAATTTAAAAAAAAGATATCTGTTTTCTATAGATGTAGATGTCACACCATCTGTGGCCTGTAGAGCAACAGCCAAAGTCCCGGCAGCAGTGACTTCTCTTTTTAATTTACTGCCTGGGAAACACAACATCTCCGACATGTTGCTCAGCCGCTGAGAAGCACCAGAGCGCCAGAGGTCGACTCCCCGGGAGGCTAAGATCTACTGTCAACCGAGTGCTTCGTAATAATCATCTTGTTTCATAAACTATACAAGATAAATCTAGTTAAAATTAGGGCAGATAACACAGTACAACCCGTTTTCATGGAAATAACTGTACAATTTTCTTCTACTGTTCTCTACTCGTGCTTTAGTCTAAACCACTCCATCCATCCATCCATTCTCATCCGCTTATCCGGGGTCAGGTCGCGGTGGCAGCAGGCCCATCAGGCTGACCCAGGCTTCCCTCTCACCCGCAACATTTTCCAGCTCGTTCTTGGGGATCCCAAGGCGCTCCCAGGCCAGCTGGGAGATATAATCCCTCCAGCGTGTTCTGGGTCTTCCCCGGGGTCTCCTACCAGTTGGGCGTGCCCAGAAAACCTCCAGCGGGAGGTGACCAGGAACTAATTTCGGCCGCTTGTATCCGAGACCTCGTTCTTTCGATCATGACCCAGAGTTCGTGACCATAGGTGAGGGTTGGAAGACCCCGAGATATTTGAACTCCTTCGCTTGAGGTAGGCACTCCGTCCCCACATGGAGGGAGCAATCCCCTGGTTTCCGGCAGAGCACCATGGCCTCAGATTTGGAGGTGCTTACCCTCATCCCCGCCGCTTCACACTCGGCTGCAAATCGCCTCAGTGAATGCTGGAGGTCATGGTCCGAAGAGGCCAACAGACACCGGATGGCCTGTTGTAACGGGTCCGGCGCCCCATACTCCCGCAGCACCCCCCACTAAAACCCCCGAGGGACCCGGTCGAAAGCCTTCTCCAAGTCCACAAAACACATGTAGACTGGTTGGGCAAACTCCCAGGACCCCTCCAGCAGTCTTGCGAGGGTAAAGAGCTGGTCCACTGTTCCACGACCGGGACAGAATCCGCACTGCTCCTCTTGAATCTGAGGTTCGACAATCGGTCGGAGCCTCCTTTCCAGCACCCTGGCATAAGCTTTCCCCGGGAGGCTGAGTTGTGTACTACTCCGATAATTCGAGCACACTCTCCGGTCCCCCTTTTTGAAAATGGGAACCACCACCCCGGTTGCCAGTCCATGGGCACTGTTCCCGACCCCCATGCGACATTGAAAAGGCGTGTCAGCCAAGACAGCCCAACAACGTCCAGCGCCTTCAGCATCTCAGGGCGGATCTCATCCCCCCTCAGCGCCTTGCCACCAAGGAGCTTTTTGACTACCTTTAGCAGCCTCTGCCAGGGATATGGGTGCCCCAAGTCTTCAGGCGCTCCTCTCTAGAGGACATGTTGGCCGGGTTTAGGATTTCAGCCTGGGGTAGGCCCTGCTTTCCCCTCCTGAGCCGTCCGATGGTTTGCTAGAACCTCCTTGAGGCCAACCAAAAGTCCTTCTCCATGGCCTCCCCGAACTCCTCCCATGCCCGAGTTTTAGCATCCGCGACTGCTGCAGCTCTTCTGGCCTGCCGGTACCTCTTAGCTGCTTCAGGAGACCCCTGAGCCAACCTGTCCCGAAAGGCCTCCTTCTTCAGCGTGACGGCTTCCCTCACCCCTGGTGTCCACCACCGGGTTCTCGGGTTGCCGCCACGACAGGCACCGGTGACCTTCCGACCACAGCTCTTAGCGGCCGCGTCTACAATAGAGGCTTTGAACATAGTCCACTCGGATTCCATGTCCCCAGCCTCCCTCGGGATGTGTGAGAAGTTCTTCCGGAGGTGGGAGTTGAAGACCTCCCGGACAGGATCATCCGCCAGACTTTCCCAGTTCACCCTCACTACACGTTTGGGCTTGCCAGGTCTTTCCAGCCGGCTCCCCAGCCATCTGATCCAACTCACCAATTCAATTCAATTTATTTTTGTATAGCCCACAATCACAAATTACAAATTTGCCTCAGAGGGCTTTACAATCTGTACACACTGACATCCTCTGTCCCAGAACCTCTCATCGACTCAGGAAAAACTCTCCCAAAAAACCCTATCAACAGGGAGAAAAATGGAAGAAACCTTCAGGAGAGCAGCAGAGGAGGATCCTCTCCCAGGATGGACAGAGTACGAAAATAGATGTCATGTGTACAGAATGAACAGCATAACAGAGTTACAACACGTTCAATTCACATGACAGAAATGATTCATGTAATAGTAGCAGTAGGTGACGGGGAGGACCACAGCAGGACGTAGGACCAGGTTCCAGATTTAACCGCGATCCACAGAAACCTGCGAGGCAAGAAGGCACAAAGACCTCGGGGATGGAGCAGAGTTAGTAATGTGCATTTATGGTGCATGAATTCATACAGAAGGTAAAATAGAAAAGAATGTGCGTCAGCAGTTCCACGGAAGGAACCAGGAGGCAGGACCAGGGTCCAGATGCAACCACGATTCGTGGAAACCTGCGAGGCGAGAAAGCACAAAGACTCGAGGGAAGAAGTAGAGTTAGTAATGTGCATTTATAGAACATGAATTCATACAGAAGGAGAGAGAGAAAAGGATAGAGGAGCTCAGTGTATCCTAAGTTGTCCCTCAGCAGTCTAGGCCTATAGCAGCATATCAAGGGGCTGGAAAGAATGGACCAGGGCAAACCTGAGCCAGCCCTAACTATAAGCGCTATCAAAGAGGAAAGTCTTAAGTCTACTCTTCATCACCACCAGGTAGTAATCAGTTGACAGCTCTGCTCCTCTCTTCACCCGAGTGTCCAAGACATACGGCCGCAGATCAGATGATACGATTACAAAGTCGATCATTGATCTACGGTCTAAGGTGTTGTGGTACCAGGTACACTTATGAGCCACTTTATGTTCGAACATGGTGTTCGTTATGGACAAACCGTGGCTAGCACAGAAGTCCAATAGCGAGACACTACTCGGGTACAGACCGGGCAAGCCGTTCCTCCCAATCACCCCCGGCCAGGTTTCTCTGTCATTGTCCACGTGAGCGTTGAAGTCTCCCAGGAGAACTATGGAGTCAGCAGGAGGCGCCCTTTCCAGCACCCCTCCCACCGACTCCAAGAAGGCCTGATACTCTGAACTGCTGTTTCGTGCATAGGCACAAACAACAGTCAGAGCCTTACTCCCCGCAACCTGCATGCGCAGGGAGGCGACCCTCTCGTTCTCCGGGGAGAACTCCAACACACCGGCGCTCAGCCGGGGGCTCGGAGTATCCCCACTCCTGCCCGGCGCCTCTCACCCTGGGCAACTCCAGAAAAGGACAAAGTCCAACCCTTCTTAAGGAGCTTGGTTCCAGAGCCAGTGCTGTGCGTGGAGGTGAGGCCAACAATATCTAGCTGGTACTGCTCCACCTCCTGCACCAGATCTGGCTCTTTCCCCGCTAGCGAGGTGACGATCCACGTCCCTAGAGCTAGTCTATGCTGCCGGTGATGGCCTCGCCCAGGCCCCCTGCCCGGCCCGCTGTCCGGTCTACACAGCACCCGACCCCGATGCTTATCCCTGCGGGTGGTGGGTCCACAGGGTGGCTGCTAAATGTGGCTTGAAGTGGGTTCTAAACCACTCCAAGCCAAATTTATGTAGTTAATGAATGGCATTGTAAAAATGGTGCTGGTGTTATCCACCATAAAACACTTCTCAGTGCAGAGTTCATCGTCATATTAGTTGTTGCAATACAGCAACATCAGCAAAACACTCCCATGTGAGCCTCCTGGTGTTGTGGCACAGAGCGACCACTAGATGGACCACAACACAAAGCCACTGCGTCGTGAGCCAAACACCGAGATGTGAAAACACTGTTTGTGACGCACATGTACAGAACCGACCGCACATGTACAGAACCGACCACTCATGTTGACCGAGGACAGCTGAAGTGTTGCTGGTCCATTAACAGTCCAACAATGAGCATAGTATATTTCATGGACTTTTCTGGGACAGTGGAACTGAACAAAAACAACTGGATGAATATGTCAAAAGATTTCCATTGCAGGTAAACCTGAGTTGATCTTTGTCTGATGTTACATTATTTCTTTCTGTCGATGTATTATTATTATTCTTATTATTATAACAATAGTCCAGTTTAGGCTGCTTGTAATAAACAGTATTATTTCTCTTCCACTTCTACAAGGTACCTACACAGCTTGGTGCTTCCCCTCAAAAGATATATACTAAAAAATGAGTTAGGTACAGTACCGCCTTCACCTCATGTTAAGCTAGGTAACACCCTTGTAGGTCATTCAAATCATGTCTAAACGTGAAAAAAAAACCTCACCAACAAATTCAATTCAATTCAATTCAATTTATTTTTGTATAGCCCAAAATCACAAATTACAAATTTTCCTCAGAGGGCTTTACAATCTGTACACAACGACATCCTCTGTCCCAGAACCTCTCATCGACTCAGGAAAAACTCCCCCCCCACCCCCCAAAAAAAAAAACTTTCAACGGGGAGAAAAATGGAAGAAACCTTCAGGAGAGCAGCAGAGGAGGATCCCTCTCCCAGGATGGACAGAGTACAAAAATAGATGTCATGTGTACAGAATGAACAGCATAACAGAGTTACAACACGTTTAATTCACATGACAGAAATGATTCATGTAATAATCACAGTAGGTGTCGGGGAGGACCACAGCAGGAGGCAGGACCAGGGTCCAGATGCAACCACGATCCGTGGAAACCTGCGAGGCGAGAAAGCACAAAAACTCCGGGGGAAGAAGTAGAGTTAGTAATGTGCATTGATAGAACATGAATTCATACAGAAGGAGAGAGAGAAAATGATAGAGGAGCTCAGTGTATAAGTTGTCCCCCAGCTGTCTATGGTGAAATGATGCTTCAATAAGAGGCGGAGTAACACTGTGAAGAGGAGAACTTCCACGTCACACTCCAGAAATGAAAGTTAAGTTCGTCAGAGTGGCAGACACACTGCAGTCGAGACAAGTCTCTGCTTTTCTCTAAAAGACAATTCAAACTGACTTCATCAGGTTTTTCTCAACAACACAACAGAGTATCCTCCAAACACTGGTGAGTACATCTGATCATATTTACACCTTTAATAACCAGGATTAACACAAAACTTTACCTTTACTCAGGCTGGAAGTTCCTCTCTTATCACTTCATACCTGATACATTATTAACTATATAACTATGTCTGTCTCTCCACAGTCCCACTATACAGTAACTCACTTTAACAGCTTTAAACTGTCTCAGGAGGACTTTAGTAACTTGTAACTGAATCTCTGTGGTTTTAACTTTAGTCTCACTCCGACATTCCTGCTATTATTACTGTTCATTGGTCACTTCCTCTTTTGCCTCTAGTTGTTTCACATTAAAAGTTTTCTACCAGCGGGAGGCTTTTATTGTGAAGCAGCTGGAGGAAATGTGATGCGTTTGTCATCACGTATGCAGAGCTTTGTTGTCAGTGCTGTTCTTCAATAAGAAGTCTACACAACAGGAAGTGGACATATTCTATGCCGTTTTGCTAGAGAAGTGAGCTTCAGCTTGTGGGAAAGCCAAAACACTACAAATGATTCAAAAGTACTTATGCCAATATTATATGTTATACTTAAAATGTTTTTCTTTTCTTTCCCAATGTGTGTAGATATGGCTGCTGCGAAATATCTGTCCTCCGAAGATCAGTTTCTGTGCTCCATCTGTCTGGATGTGTTCACTGATCCAGTCAGCACACCATGTGGACACAACTTTTGCAAAAACTGCATCACTGATTACTGGAATACCAACGACCAGAACATGTGTCCAATGTGTAAAAAGGTTTTCAGGAAAAGAACTGAGCTGCACGTCAACACTTTCATCTCTGAGATGGTTTCTCAGTTCAGACAGTCGGCTCAACAGAAAGCCAGCAGCAGCAGCTCAGAGCAACAAGAGTCCAAACCAGGAGAAGTTCCCTGTGACGTCTGCACTGGAACCAGACTGAAGGCCCTGAAGTCCTGCCTGGTGTGTCTGGTCTCCTACTGTGAGACTCACCTGGAGCCTCATCTGACAATGTCAGGCCTGAAGAGACATCAGCTGATCGACCCTGTGGAGAACCTGGAAGGCAGGATGTGTACGAAGCACGATAAACCTCTGGAGCTGTTCTGTAAGACCGACCAGACATGTGTCTGCATGCTCTGCACTGTATTAGACCACAAGACGCACAATGTTGTTGCTCTGAAAAAAGAATATGAAGGAAAGAAGGTCGAGCTGGAGAAGTCAGAGGCTGAAATCCAGCAGATGATCCAGAAGAGACGACTGAAGATTCAGGAGGTCAAACACTCAGTGGACCTCAGTGAGGAAGATGCAAACAGAGAGAAAGCAGAAGGTGTTCAGGTCTTCACTGCTCTGAAGGAGTCTGTTGAGAGAAGACTGAATGAGCTCATCATTACGATAGAAGAGAAGCAGAGAACAACAAAGAAACAGGCTGAAGACTCCATCAAAGAGCTGGAACAGGAAATCTCTGAGCTGATGAAGAGAAGCACTGAGGTGGAGAAGCTCTCCCTCTCTGAAGACCACCTCCACCTTCTCCAGAGTTTCCAGTCCCTAAACATCCACCACCCACCACCCACCAAGGACTGGACAAAGGTCAGTGTTTCTCCATCATCATATGAGGGGACTGTGGTGAGAGCTGTGTCTCAGCTGGAGGAGACACTCAGTAAAAAGTTGAAGAAGCTGGTTCAAGCTGAGCTGAAGAGGGTCCAGAAGTTTGCACATCCTCACCTCTGCCTGGCTGATGATGGTAAACGAGAACGTCCTGGTTGGTTTTGGAAGAATCTAGAGAGAGTTTCTGATTTTGTTTGTGTTTTAGGAAAGCCGAGATTCTTTTCAGGAAAATCTTACTTTGAGTTTCCTGTTAAAGGAAAGACTGAATGGACTTTAGGAGTGGCGAGAGAGTCGATCAACAGGAAGAAACTCATCCAATTGAGCCCTCAGAATGGTAACTGGGCTATGAGGTTGAGAAATGGAAATGAGTATGAAGCTCTTGATGACCCTTCAGTTCTTCTCTCCCTGAAGTCTCAGCCTCAGAAGGTGGGGGTGTTTGTGGATTATGAGGAGGGTCTGGTCTCCTTCTATGACGTAGAAGCTGCAGCTCTTATCTACTCCTTTACTGGCTGCTCCTTCAATGAGAAACTCGTCCCATTCTTCAGTCCCGATTGTAATGATGATGGTCCGATCCTCACTTCTGTCAGAGTAAGACTTTTTTATCACATGTATCTTATTACATATCTAACCCAAATAGAAAAATATATATTTAGACCCCTGTTAAACCCACATTTATTTTCCTTTACAGGGTCGCTGATCCAAGCTGACATTGGGGGAGAGGCTGGGTACGACGTGGACCAGTGGATATTTGATAACAGGTGTGACATGGGGAGAAGCCAGAGGAAAATGTTCAGAAAGATTAAAACTTAACCTAGAAGGCTTAGGCCAAAAGATTTCTAACCCAGAATTATCTGGCTGTGAGGCAATAGTGCTGACTGCCCACTGTGCCACCCAAACATCAAATATGCCACGCTGAATTTTGAGTAGATAAGAAAATATTCTTTTTCTTTTTCGATGTGCAGCCACTGAAAATATATTGCTGAATATTTCATTGTTTCATAAAGCTTCATTTAAGAGAAAGGGCTTTTACATTCCTGTGGTGTCTTTAGAATACAGAATATGTCATTGTTATACCGTAAAAAGTAAATGGACAAAGATAATAAATATAATTGATGTCAAGAGTATTTTCTGTTTGGTTAATTGGTGGTCACTTTGGCCAATTTTTATTTGCTTTGTGAAGACTGATAAGATGGCTTATGATGAGCATACGAGTAAAATAAGGGCCGATTAAGTACTGCTACTACTTCCATTACTACGCTCATATGTATCATGTATATCATATCGATTGATTATGTTGTAATTGTATTATGTTGTTCATTCTGAACACATGACATCTTTTGCACTTCAATCCATCCTGGGAAAGGGATCCCTCTTCTGTGTCTCTCCCGGAGGTTTCTTCCTTTGTTTTTCCCTTTTAAAAGGTTTTTTGTTTTGTTTATTTGGTGGTGGGAGGGATGGGGGGGGGGGGAGGGGGGGGGGTGTATGCTGTATGGATTGTAAAGCCCTTTGAGGCAAATGTGTGATACAAATAAATTGACTTGGGCACCAAACATTGAATAGAAAAGCCCAGTTTACACATAAGTTGCATTCTGTTACGGCTACAGGTTAATATAAGATCTCCTTAAGATTTCCGTCCTGGTGGATTTGGCGACACCCCCTGGTTACTGGTGGAATCAGCAAGTGTGGTTTCATACAGCAGCAAACACTTGTTAAGCAACTGCTTCGTAAGAACTACAACAGAAGAGCAGCTGAACTCCATCTTTCTGACGATGGGAAACAAGTGAATCATTGGGACGTAAAGAGGAATCTCTTAGGAGATTCTCTAAATGCATTTGTGTCTTTGGAAAGCAGAGTTTCTCTTCGGGGAGATTTTACTGCGAGGTTCAAGTTAAAGGGAAGACCAAATGGACTTTAGGATTGGCCAGAGAGTCGCTCAACAGGAAAGAGAACGTCCAGATGTGTCCTCAGGAGGGTTATTGGACGATTGGTTTGAGAAATGGATACAAAGCTTTTGCTGGCCCTGATGTCTCTCTCCGTGTGAAATGGAGGCCTGAGAGGGTGGGGGTGTTTGTGGATTATGAGGAGGGTCTGGTTTCTTTTTATCACGTAGATGCTGCAGCTCTAATGTATTGCTTTACTGGCTGCTCCTTCACTGAGAAACTCTACCTGTACTTTGGTCTTTGTCCTAATAACGGTGGTAAAAACTCCACCCCTCTGATCATCACTCCTGTCAGTGGCACGAAGTAGACAAATGATTTGATTATGCATGAAAACGATCAATGTTAAGTAAGAGAACATATTCGTCTGAAATGCTCAGTGTATAATGTATTTTTTCTGATTGATTTGTTATATTTTTCTTATATCTTATTTTTCTATATGTTCCATATAGTTTTAATAATGTGCTAGATGTTCGTCATCTACATTTTAAAATCTGCAAAAGCTGTGAGCAAGAGTGCCAAAACATCATGAAATTAATTTCCACAGAAACAAGAATCAATTAAAGTTGTTGAGGTTGCAAATCTATGCTCACAGTACTTTTAATTGTGTGATCAGTGTACATTTAAAATCCAATTTCGTTTTTTTTATTGTACTCATTTTTTGAAAAAGAAATAAAAGCAAATGGAAAACATCATGAGTTGATTTTCATGCACTTGAATTATTTATGTCAAACTCATTACAAAGCCCAAAATGTATCTATGTAAGATACCCACCTATAAATATGTTTTATAGGCTACACTCATAATATTGAACCAACAGAGAATCATCACCATCTCTGAATCTGGCCTGAAGAGACATCAGCTGATCGACCCTGTGGAGAACCTGGAAGGCAGGATGTGTACGAAGCACGATAAACCTCTGGAGCTGTTCTGTAAGACAAAACTCTGACAGTCGGTCTGGGCCGTCCCATTGTCACGTCGTTGAGTGTTTGAGTCTCTGGCAGACATCTTGAGCCCCTTATGAACCCTTACCGTAAGTCAGCATTAGATGCCAACTTTTCCCAAGAGAATTACCCACAATTCATAGCAATGTGACGTTAAACACGGCGTTACCAGTGGAAGCATGGAGCCGTAAAAAAAAAGGTAAACAAAGAGGAGGAAACGTGGGTGTTCAGCCCGATAAATTACATGTACAACAACATTAAGGACTAAAGATGGGACATGAAAACACATGAAATCAGAGGAATGCAAGCAGAGATTATATATGTTAAAAATATTTATTCATCAAACATTTTGTTTTGTTATTGAAGCTGTTTTGACAAAAACGAGTAAATAGATTATTTTAATGACGTCTCATCTTGTGAGGAAACGAACCTGGAAGACGTTCAAATCAGGGAATAAAAAGTATAAAATAAATACACACAATTGTACACAATATTTTGTTGACGTTGTCATGGTAACGTGGTATGTTGCAGCAAAGTGCTGTCCCATTCGGATTTACACCATTTCAAGCCCTCAGAGCCTCTCACACTCAACCACTTAACAGGTGACGTCAGTGAGTCCCTGAGGGTTCAGGGTTTGAGGGCTTAGGGGGGACATTGGGATTGGCCCAGGATTCCCTAAACACCGCGGTTGTCTTTTCCTAACTCCTCATGAATTCTCCTTCCCATCTTTCCTTGACCCTGTGATGTTTTCCAGACAGGTCAAGGAAAAGTGGTTAGGAAAAGACGTTAGGAGGTCATTTTTAGACTATTCGAATCCAGCCCCTGCCTATTGGCCGGGGTTTCACCCCGACGTGGAGTCCAAAGGACTCTTTACTGACTCTCAGAAGAGTCCAGAACACAGCTAAATAAGTAGAAAAGGGAAAATACAGGAAGAGGGCCGGGTCTCTAAGACACCACCACACACTTCTAATAGGTCATAAGGCGACCGAGGGCAGTCCGTCAACGTCGGAAATCCACCTGACCCCGTCTTGAAACACGGACCCCGTCTCGTTCACCACGCTTTAGGGGTGTGGCTTCTTTGCTGTGTCATCACCATTCATAGATATAGAACCAAAGTGGTGATGATTTAAACGTTAACTAAAGCACAACAATTTATTTAACTTCAAAATAAAGGCTAGAAAATGTTCTTTCTGAATGAATGCATGGTGTTACCAAAGTCAATTTCAAGATACTCGGCAAAATAGTCTAAACAGTTAGGCTACATACAGTCAGCTTGTTTGTTACAATTTGCTATGAGCCAAAAAAGCCTTATATTTAAATATTCAAGTATATAGCAAATCAAGCTACATGCTGTATGGCCTCCAGAATTTGACTTTGGATGACTTATATGACTCAAACTTGCTGACAACCTGTTAAAACATACCAAGGCACAGTCCATTATTTGGGGGAAATACTCTGGTTTGCCAAATTACGCTGTCAGACAAAGTAAAAAAAAACAACTTTCATTTCATCTCTGTGAGAAACAGACCCGAGTAAAAAAAAAAGATATCTGTTTTCTATAGATGTAGATGTCACACCATCTGTGACCTGTAGAGCAACAGCCAAAGTCCCGGCAGCAGTGACTTTTCTTTTTAATTTACTGCCTGGGAAACACAACACCTCCGACATGCTGCTCAGCCGCTGAGAAGCACCAGAGCGCCAGAGGTCGACTCCCCGGGAGGCCAAGATCTACTGTCAACCAAGTGCTTCGTAATAATCATCTTGTTTCATAAACTATACAAGATAAACCTAGTTAAAATTAGGGCAGATAACACAGTACAACCCGTTTTCATGGAAATAACTGTACAATTTTCTTCTACTGTTCTCTACTCACGCTTTAGTCTAAACCACTCCATCTATCCATCCATTCTCATCCACTTATCCGGGGTCAGGTCGCGGTGGCAGCAGGCCCATCAGGCTGACCCAGGCTTCCCTCTCACCCGCAACATTTTCCAGCTCATTCTTGGGGATCCCAAGGCGTTCCCAGGCCAACTGGGAGGTATAATCCCTCCAGCGTGTTCTGGGTCTTACCCGGGGTCTCCTACCAGTTGGGCGTGCCCAGAAAACCTCCAGCGGGAGGTGACCAGGAACTAATTTTGGCCACTTGTATCCGAGACCTCATTCTTTCGGTCGTAACCATAGGTGAGGGTCGGAACGTAGACCGTCTGGTAAATTGAGAGCTTCGCCTTCCGGCTCAGCTCCCTCTTCACCAAGACAGTCCGCTGCAGCGTCTGTTTTACTGCAGCAGCCGCACCGATCCGTCGGTCGATCTCCCGCTCCTTTTTACCCTCACTCGTGAACAAGACCCCGAGATATTTGAACTCCTTCGCTTGAGGTAGGCACTCCATCCCCACCTGGAGGGAGCAATCCTCCGGTTTCCGGCAGAGCACCATGGCCTCAGATTTGGAGGTGCTTACCCTCATCCCCGCCGCTTCACACTCGGCTGCAAATCGCCCCAGTGAAAGCTGGCGGTCAAGTGTCGTATATTTCAAGCGACAGTGATGTTGAAGTGATGATGAAGGAATCTCCGCAGACACTGTTCTTGCTGGTATAATGAAGTTTATTACAAACAAGCAACATATGTCAAGACGGGCGACATGTACACCCGGAGAGTCCCAAAGTCGAACAGAACTCTGCCCGTCGGGGCTCTCCCGATCCCTTATATATGGATGTTGTTTACGCCCCAGACTTGAGGATAAAATGACGTCATAAACAGGGCCCCCAATGAAAGACATGTTTCGGACATAGGCATACATACTCCTCCATCCTCCAGGCCAAGAGCATTCCCCAGAGGGGGTACCTAACGAGTACCACATGTGTAACAACAGCAATGGATCCGACATTCCAAAGTCACGGGCCCCTTCACAGGCCCCTTCACGTATGCTAGCTTCATGCATTATGAGAGCAAAATATACTACACAAGGTCCGAAGAGGCCAACAGAGACCGGATGGCCCGTTGTAAGGGGTCCGGCACCCCATACTCCCGCAGCACCCCCCACAAAAAACCCAGAGGGACCCGGTCGAAAGCCTTCTCCAAGTCCACAAAATGTCACGGTGTCGGGTTTCCTGTTAAGTGTAGGTTTTATTTTGAAGGTTCCCTATCTCGTGTTTCCTCGTGTCACTTCCTGTTGTGATTGTCTGATTGAATCCTCCTGTGTCTGATCACCTGCACCTCCTTCCTCATGTGTTCCCTTCCTGTGTGATTGCAAGCCCTGCCCTGATTGTTTCCACCTGTGCCTCGTGTGCCTGCCTTCCCCTGTGTATTTAAACTCTGTCTGTCTTGTGCTTCCTTGTGCGTACGTCTGATTTTCTGATCCTGTGTCACTGAATCATTAAAATACAGTTTTTTTGCAATCAACTACCCTGTCTTCCGAGTCTGCATTTGGGTCCTGCCTTCGTCGCTACGCCAAGCCTGACAATACATAGACTGGTTGGGCAAACTCCCAGGACCCCTCCAGCAATCTTGCGAGGGTAAAGAGCTGGTCCACTGTTCCACGACCGGGATGGAATCCGCACTGCTTCTCTTGAATCTGAGGTTTGACAATCTGCTGCTTCAGGAGACCCCTGAGCCATCCAGGCCCGAAAGGCCTCCTTCTTCACTTTGACGGCTTCCCTCACCCCTTGTGTCCAACACCGGGTTCTCGGGTTGCCGCCACGACAGGCACCAGTGGCGGTGGGAGTTGAAGACCTCCCGGACAGGATCATCCACCAGAAGTTCCTAGTTCAACCTCACTACACGTTTGGGCTTGCCCAACCTTTCCAGCCGTCTCCCCAGCCATCTGATCCAACTCACCACCAGGTGGTGATCAGTTGACAGCTCTGCTCCTCTCTTCACCCGAGTGTCCAAGACATACGGCCACAGATCAGATGATACGATTATAAAGTCGATCATTGATCTAAGGTGTTGTGGTAGCAGGTACACTTATGAGCCACTTTATGTTCGAACATGGTGTTCGTTATGGACAAACCATGGCTAGCACAGAAGTCCAATAGCGAGACACCACTCGGGTACAGATCTGGCAAGCCGTTCCTCCCAATCACCCCCGGCCAGGTTTCTGTCATTGTCCACGTGAGCGTTGAAGTCTCCCAGGAGAACTATGGAGTCAGCAGGAGGCGCCCTTTCCAGCACACCTCCCACCGACTCCAAGAAGGCCGGCTAATCTGAACTGCTGTTTGGTGCATAAGCACAAACAACAGTCAGAGCCTTATTACCCGCAACCTGCAGGCGCAGGGAGGCGACCCTCTCGTTCTCCGGGTAGAACTCCAACACGCCGGCGATCAGCCGGGGACTTGTGAGTATTGCCACTCCTGCCCGGCACCTCTCACCCTGGGCAACTCCAGAAAAGGACAAAGTCCAACCCTTCTTAAGGAGCTTGGTTCCAGTGCTGTGCGTGGAGGTGAGGCCAACTATATCTAGCTGGTACCGCTCCACCTCATGCACCAGATCTGGCTCTTTCCCCGCTGGCGAGATGACGTTCCACGTCCCTAGAGCTAGACTATGCTGCCGGTGATCGCCTCGCCAAGGCCCCCTGCCTGGCCAGCCGCCCAGTCTACACAGCACCCGACCCCGATGCTTATGCCTGCGGGTGGTGGGTCCACAGGGTGGCTGCTCCATGTTGTTTCTTCGGGTTGAGCCCGACCGGGCCCCACGGGGGAAGGCCCGGCCACCAGACGCTCGCCGGCGAGCTCCCCTCCTGGCTCTGGGAAGGTGTCCCTGATCCAGGCGAGGTGGCTGAAAACCGTGGGCTGCTGTTCATCAGGATTTTTTGAACCGCTCTTAGTCTGGCCTCTCCCCTGAGACCTGTTTGCCTTGGGATACCCTACCAGGAGCCGATGCCCCGGACGACATAGCTCCCAGGATCACTGAGCCACTCAAACTCCTCCACCACGTTAAGGTGGTGATTCACGGAGAAGCCACCTTAATGTGGTTAAGACAAAATTTATATAGTTAATAAATGGCATTGTAAAAATGGTGCTGGTGTTATCCACCATAAAACACTTCTCAGTGCAGAGTTCATCGTCATATTAGTTGTTGCAATACAGCAACAGCAGCAAAACGCTCCCATGTGAGCCTCCTGGTGTTGTGGCACAGAGCAACCACTAGATGGACCACAACACAAAGCCACTGCGTCGTGAGCCAAACACACTGAGATGTGAAAACACTGTTTGTGACGCACATGTACAGAACCGACCGCTCATGTTGACCGAGGACAGATGAGTGTTGCTGGTCCATTAAACAGTCCAACAATGAGCATACTATATTTCATGGACTTTTCCGGGACCGTGGAACTGAACAAAAACAACTAGATGAATATGTCAAAAGTTTTCCATTGCAGGTGAAACTGAGCTGATCTTTGTCTGATGTCAAATTATTTCTTTCCGTCAATTTATTATTATTATTATTATAACAATAGTCCAGTTTGGGCTGCTTGTAATAAAGATTATTTCTCTTCCACTTCTCACAAGGTACCTACACAGCTTAGTGCGTCCATTCAAAAAATATATACTCAAAAATGAGTTAGGTACAGTACCGCCTTCACCTCATGTTAAGACAGGTCACACCCTGGTAGGTCATTCAAAAAAAAACTCCAACAGATAATGCTTCAATAAGAGGCGGCGCAACAGGGGAGAGAGGAGAGCTTCAACGTCACACTAAGTTCGTCAGAGTGGCAGACACACTGCAGTCGAGACAAGTCTCTGCTTTTCTCTAAAAGACAATTCAAACTGACTTCATCAGGTTTTTCTCAACAACACAACAGAGTCTCCTCCAAACACTGGTGAGTACATCTGATCATATTTACACCTTTAATAACCAGGATTAACACAAAACTTTACCTTTACTCAAGCAGGAAGTTCCTCTCTTATCACTTCATACCTGATACATTATTAACTATATAACTATGTCTGTCTGTCCACAGTCCCACTATACAGTAACTCACTTTAACAGCTTTAAACTGTCTCAGGAGGACTTTAGTAACTTGTAACTGAATCTCTGTGGTTTTAACTTTAGTCTCACTCCGACTTTCCTGCAATTATTAGTTCATTGGTCACTTCCTCTTTGCCCTCTAGTTGTTTCACATTAAAGGTTTTCTACCAGCGGGAGGCTTTTATTGTGAAGCAGCTGGAGGAAATGTGATGTGTTTGTCATCACGTAAGCAGAGCTTTGTTAGCAGTGCTGTTCTTTAATAAAAAGTTCTACAAAACAGGAAGTGGACATATTCTGTGCTGTTTTGCAAGAGAAGTGAACTTCAGCTTGTGGGAAAGCCATGTTATACTTAAAATAAGAGTAATCACACTTGTTTAAAATAAAAACAAATAATCTAAACTGTATTTTAAATAAAATGTTTTTCTTTTCTTCCACAATGTGTGTAGATATGGCTGCTGCAAACTTTCTGCCATCTGAAGATCAGTTTCTGTGCTCCATCTGTCTGGATGTGTTCACTGATCCAGTCACCACACCATGTGGACACAACTTCTGCAAAAACTGCATCACTAATTACTGGAATACCAAAAACCAGAACATGTGTCCAATGTGTAAAAAGTTTTTCAGGAAAAGACCTGAGTTGCACGTCAACACTTTCATCTCTGAGATGGTTTCTCAGTTCAGACAGTCGGCTCAACAGAAAGCCAGCAGCAGCAGCTCAGAGCCACAAGAGTCCAAACCAGGAGAAGTTCCCTGTGACGTCTGCACTGGAACCAGACTGAAGGCCCTGAAGTCCTGCCTGGTGTGTCTGGTCTCCTACTGTGAGACTCACCTGGAGCCTCATCTGACATTTTCACGTCTGAAGAGACATCAGCTGATTGACCCTGTGGAGAACCTGGAAGACTGGATGTGTACGAAGCACGATAAACCTCTGGAGCTGTTCTGTAAGACCGACCAGACATGTGTCTGCATGCTCTGCACTGTATTAGACCACAAGATGCACGATGTTGTTCCTCTGGAAGAAGAATATGACGATAAGTTGGCCGAGCTGGGGAAGACAGAGGCTGAAATTCAGCAGATGATCCAGAAGAGACAACTGAAGATTCGGGAGATCAAACACTCGGTCAACCTCAGTGAGGAAGATGCAAACAGAGAAATAGTAAAAGGTTTTCAGGTCTTCACTGCTCTGAAGGAGTCTGTTGAGAAAAGACTGAACAAGCTTATCAACGCGATCAAAAAGAAGCAGAAAAAAAAAGAAAAACAGGCCGAAGCTTTCATCAGAAAACTGGACCAGGAAATCTCTAAGCTGTTGAAGAGAAGCACTGAGGTGGAGCATCTTTCACGCTATGAAGACCACCTCCACCTTCTCCAGAGTTTCCAGTCACTAAACATCCACCACCCACCACCCACCAAGGACTGGACAAAGGTCAGTGTTCCTCCATCATCATATGAGGGGACTGTGAGGAGAGCTGTGTCTCAGCTGGAGGAGACACTCAGTGAAGAGATGAAGAAGCTGGTTGAAGCTGAGCTGAAGAGGGTCCAGAAGTTTGCAGTGGATGTGACTCTTGATCCTGATACAGCTCATCCTGGTCTCATCCTGTCTGATGATGGGAAACCAGAAAGTCTTGATGATGTGAAGAAGAATCTCCCAAACAATCCAGAGAGATTTTCTGATTGCGTTTGTGTTTTAGGAAAGCAGAGTTTCTTCTCAGGGAAATCTTACTTTGAGGTTCAAGTTAAAGAAAAGACTGAATGGACTTTAGGAGTGGCCAGAGAGTCGATCAACAGGAAAGGAAACGTCCCAGTGAGCCCTGATAATGGTTCCTGGACTATACAGTTGAGAAATGGAAATGAGTACAAAGCTCTTGCTGGCCCTCCAGTTCTTCTCTCCCTGAAGTCTTGGCCTCAGAAGGTGGGGGTGTTTGTGGATTATGAGGAGGGTCTGGTCTCCTTCTATGACGTAGAAGCTGCAGCTCTTCTCTACTCCTTTACTGGCTGCTCCTTCAATGAGAAACTCGTCCCTTACTTCAGTCCCTGTAATAATGATGGTGGTAAAAAAACGCTGCACCTCCGATCATCACTCCCATTGGAGTAAGACTTTTTTATTATATGTATCTCATTACATATCTAACCCAAATACAATAATATCTATTTAGACCCCTGTTAAACCCACATTTATTTTCCTTTACATGGTCACAGGGGGCCGGAGCTGATCCAAGCTGACATTGGGGGAGAGGCTAAAAAAATCATGAAATTAATTTCCACAGAAATTAATTTCCACAGAAGCAAGAATCCATTAAAGTTGTTGAGGTTGCAAATCTATGCTCACAGTACTTTTAATTGTCTGATCAGTGTACATTTAAAATCCACTTTCGTTTTTTTTTTTATTATACTCATATCTTTTGAGAAAGAAATAAAAGCAAATGGAAAACTCTTGGACGTCATGAGTTGTTTTTCATGCACTTGAATTATTTATGTCAAACTCATTACAAAGCCCAAAATGTATTTATGTAAGATCCCCATCTATAAATATGTTTTATAGGCTTCACTCATAATATTGAACCAACAGAGAATCATCACCATCTCTGCAGCTCCACCAACCTTTTTAGCTTCTTTGAGCTGAAGTTTGGGTTTTGCTGGACATTTCCTGTCTGTTTCAGTGTCAACATTTTCATCAAATTTGATCTAATATGGCTGCTCGAGAAAGTATCACATAACAGCCCTATACTTATACTCCACATTTCAGATGGAAATATTGTACTTTTTTACTCCACCACATTTATCTACCAGTTTCAGTTACTCGTTACTTTGGTAATTAATAGGACTGATAATCATTGAAGATATTTTTTATGCAAAAACCTTTCATTGTTCCAGATTCCCTGCTTTTTCTTTCAATAATGTTAATAATTGTAATATATCAGTAATAATGTCGAAGTTTGGAACGTTGGTCGGACAAAACAAACATTGTGAAGGTGTCACTTTACTTAATTTTGACTTGATTTTTCACTATTTTCACAACCAAACTAACTTGATTAATGGTAGAAAATAATCAGCACAGTATATCCATAATTACAACAATAATTAGCTGTAATTTGATATTTAAAAAATCCTGATAAACATCCTGCTTTTACCTTTAAAACACAATTTTCTACATCACTTTGAATGCAGGACTTTTACGTCGACGGTAAACGCCCATCGCGCCCTAAGACTATACTACCCATAATTCCTCTCGGCTGGTATTTCCGGGTAGGTATCGCCTGACAGCCATATTTGATTCGATTATGCTGTTCTGGCTGCGACGACCAGTTTAGCCAGTTCTTAACGGAAAAAAACCCCCAAAAAACTACACAACCAGCTTTTAAAGGTTAATCCGCGACGAAGTCCAGCAGCTTTCTCAGTAACAACAGTTTATAACCAGTAGACGACGATGAATCCCGAATAGTAAGTGTGTCTTTTTGTTTTAATGTCGATTGTGACAGCTCGAAGCTAAGAATCTAAAAAGCTAAGCTAACAGTCAGCTGCTTTGTCTCCGGCGCTAAGCTAGCTCGGTGCGCACTACCGAGTGACAGCCTTCACGTTCCTCGCGCAGCTCACGGTTGTCAACAGTTTTTGGTCCACGTGTCACCGATTAAACGGGCTAATTGTTCGTGTGGCGGCCACGGTGCTCGTGAGCTCCGTTATCGGGGCTTCAGAGAGGCGTTCAGCGGCTAGCAGGGCGAGCTAGCTGACGGACTATAACCGGACGCCGTGGAGGAGGCTTGTGTTATTGCCACTTTGACGCTCGGTGACAGCGTGATAGTTCACGGTTATGTCGGTAATCACTGAGCCGAGCGACGTGTCTTCACCGATCTGGAGTGGGTTTATCGGTGTAAGTCATCCAGCGCAAACAGGAAGTTACTGGCTTTGCCCAACGACGACGATGATGATGATGATGATGTGGGGTTAAGTTCGATAATGTCAGACAACATACGTGTGGATTGTTTTGGGATTAGTGGATTTAGTCGTTTAACGTTGCAAGTAAAAAAAAGTCCTGAAGTGGAAGTTAAGTATTGGCATCGAAATATACTTTCGGGTACTGAAAGGAAGGATAGATACTTTATTGATCCCCTAAGGGGACATTTATACACACACAGGTAAGTATACACACAGGTAAGGCAATACAATGCACAATACATATAAAAGAATAGGATAGAATAACAAGAAAAATGCACACTATATACAAAAAATAGAATAAGTAAAATTCACAATATATACAAAAACATTATAATAAGAAAAATGCACACTCTATAAAAAAAAAATGAATAACAAGAAAAATGCACAATATATACAAAAAAATGAATAATAAGAAATGCACAATATATACAAACAATTGAATAGAATAATATTAAATTAAATAACTAAACAATAGTGCAAAGATGTAGCCAAACAAACACATACAGGTAAGCAATAAAATATAAAGAAAATGCACAATATATACAAAAAATAGAATAGAATAATATTAAATTAAATTAACTAACAAATCAAACAAAACAATAGTGCAACGGTGTAGACAAACAAACAAACAAACAACAGTGTAACAGTGTTATAGTTGAGTGGTTGATTTGGCCAGAAGTGGTTTATTGTAAAGTCTTCTTGCAGTGGGCAGAAATGACCTCCTGTATCTGACCTTGTGACAGCGGAGCTGGAGGAGAGCTCCGCTGTCCTGCAGTAGGTGGTGGACAGGGTGGTCCGGGTTATCCAATATGAATATAATAAAAGGACTCATTATGCAGAGTGGCCTAATTCACATTCACATGATATTATTGGATTATTGTCATTGCATTACTTTGTTTTATCACTTTCACGCGCAGCTAAAGGTGTACGTTATTTTAATCACCTTATTTACTGCTTGGTAGTTTATTCTATAGTAATACCTCAGAATTAAATGCCCCCAAGTAAAAGTACAATATTTACCTCTCAGATGTAGTGGATTAGAAATATAACGTCACCGTGAACATGAAATACTCAAGTAAAGTAAAAGTACACCCAAAATCATACTAAGTACAGTACTTAAATATTTAAATATAATTGCTCAGAGCTCAAGGTGACGTCCTCAAACTGCTTGTTTTGACCAACCAACAGTCCAAAACCCAAATAAATGCAGTTCATATTTTACAAATACACTGAATCTGAGAATGTTTTGGGCATTTTTGCTTCATTAATAACCGAAATGATAAATCGTTAACAATGTTTCTGATGATTTATCTCCTGTCAATTTACAAATTGATTAATCAGAATTAGCTTTATAGGCCAAGTATGTGAACACATACAAGGAGTTTGACTCCGGTGTTTGGTTGCCCTTGACTTACACAGAAATAAACATACACCTAAAAACAAGGAGAAGAAAGCAACTGTGTGTGTCAACAATGACATTTTTTGACTGTAAGACAATAGTTAAATGGTGCTGGAGTACATAATGTTGTTAAACTGTACAGTTTTTAGTGACAGGGTTATAACTAAAAAAGTAATTTATTTGTTACTTTGACAATTATTCTTATGATGTTATTTATCGTGTTATTATTCTATTTAGTGCTGAAACAAAATTCTATTACCATACATTTCTTTTTTTTAAGTGGTGGTCAACATTCCCAGGTTCCAGTTTTCTCATATGGGAGCATTCACTGTCTTTTTCTCTACTTTATATAATATTAAATATGTTTTGGACCTTGAGCGCTGGGCAAATTCTTCTCAATTTTCTTTAATTGACAGATTAGTCGATAATCAAAATAATCTTTATTTGCAGTCTCAACTCTTTTAACTGGGACTGGATATTAGAATTGTTTAATGTCACTATGACACCTTAATCATAGTACCAAAAGACATAGCAATGTTTTATTTATTTTTATATATATATATATATATATATATATATATATATATATATATATATATCTCACATTGCTAAGCATTAACACATTTTCTACACACATATTCTTTTACATTTAACAAAATAATAAAAAATACTTAAGACCAACAATCCAATAAATTTACAAAGTATCAGATGAAGAAAATCTATTATTTAATTAAGACAATGTCTGATCAAAGGAAACGGGTGTAAGAATCTAACCAAACATTCAATGCCAAAGTTACTTGACTGATAAAACACATAAAAACATTTAGTCTAACAAGCCTAATATTATGTGATTTAGTGCCTTGCAAGTTTTTTTTAATTATTATTTTATATGTAATATTGTCATCTTCTTTTCCCCTCCTCTATCCTCACAGTGATTATTTATTCAAACTGCTCCTGATCGGTGATTCTGGCGTCGGAAAGTCATGTCTCCTTCTCCGGTTTGCAGTAAGTGTCGGCCGCTGTTACGCAACAGGCTCGTACGTCTTCCCGTGTCAGCGCTGTGATGGCTGAAAACCCTGCAGCTATCACATCTGTGTGTTTTTTTTTTTTATTGTTTTTTTTTTTTTTTTATATATCCTAGGATGACACGTACACAGAGAGTTACATTAGTACCATCGGTGTGGACTTCAAGATCAGGACCATCGAGCTGGACGGCAAGACCATAAAACTTCAGATTGTAAGGAGAGCGTTGTGTCGTCGAGCCGTAAAATAGATAAGTAGCGACGAACTTTGGATAACGTTTGTGTCGGTTTGTGACTGACGAGGCTCTGCTTCGCTTCCTCAGTGGGACACGGCCGGCCAGGAACGGTTCCGCACCATCACGTCCAGTTACTACAGAGGAGCTCACGGCATCATCGTGGTTTACGATGTGACGGATCAGG
>JACSYO010000142.1:112500-130000 GCA_016806645.1 Ophiodon elongatus
AACGTGAAAGGAGCTTCTCTCAATTTCAAGTCAGGTTCATTGAAATTGCACAATATCATAAATCACATATTGGCCTATATAATGGTAGATGGTGTTTTAGTCTCTTAGTTTAAGACACGGACGTTAAAGGCTGGTATATAAACAGATTTATTCTTTCTTGTTTGTGTTGAAAAGGTTATATTCGGCTGGAAAGAACCTAAGTTTACAAACTTGAAGGCCGCCCAGTAAACATCGTGTGTCATGAAAGTGAGCGGTTCTGTTCATGGAGCTGCAACAATTAGATCCACGATGAAACCGTGTACCCCGTTTTGGAATTTAAAGAAACACTTCCGCCCCCCAAAATGACCATTTATGTATTAATTATTCACCCCGCGTTACCCCGAATTCGTTTTTTTTTTTCTCGCTGAAAAGTCTAAATGAATAGAATTGAATGGGGGAAGTCGTGACCACGCGACTGGATGAGTGATTGTATTCTACTGCGTGAGTGTTTGTCAACCGATGTCTTGCTGTTGTTGATGGCGACTCGTTTACGTCCATTCATAAAGAGAGTTTCTCCGTTTTTGATCCTTTTTGTTCACTTTGGAGGTCTGAGAGGAAAAACAAAGGTAACTATTCTTTTTAATTAAGCATCGTGGCATTTATTCTTGAAGGCTTTTCCTTGATTATTGTGGCCTCATTGTATGTCGCTTTCTACCAAATTCTATAAATGTAAATACACATACATACATACAAACAACGGAAAGGAAATGGAAACTGTAAAAAAATAAAAAAAATAAAAAAATCAATGAAATTGGACCAAAACCCAGGTCTAGTTTCCGAAGGGGGCCGAAGTCTGTTTGTTCTCCGTGTGTGAAAGGTGAATTGATTAATCTGAGTTAAGTAATTTATTTAATATCAATTAATTGATTAAACTGTGTGAAAAATAATGACATATGCTCATCAGAATTAAAAAAAAGAGCTAAAACATAAGTTCTGTTACCAAAAGTCCTGAAGTCAATAAATATAAAGCATTTGAGAGCGGCCTTTTATTTATTGTGACCAGCCCGAGGAGACTCCACCTGTTGCGTAACCACGATGTGTCGTCAGCATCTTGATGTGACACACCTGTCGATGGTGAAGGAAGCGATCAAAGATTTGGGAGGAATAAGCCCTGTTGTGAACAAAGTCCAAGATATTTTATTGATACTCGTGAAAAATGGGAGCGAAAACAAAACAATTGTAATATATTTTATATTATATGTAGAGACACACACACACACACACTGATTAGTAGCAGCAAAGTCTAGTACATGTAAGAGTAATATGATACCCTCTAGCATACACCAGTATATTATGATACTTAACATTTATTTGTATTATTATAGAAATATAACAAATATGTGACGTAATAAAGCAGTATAACATATTATACCATAGTATGGAATATAAGATATAATATAGAGGGGAAATATAATAAGTATTATTAAATACAATAGTATAATATATAACAAAATGAATGATTACAGCACACGTTAGACATTTTGTGGGTCTTGTATGAAAATCGACGTGTGTGTGTGTGTGTGTGTGTGTCTGTGTGTGTGTGTGTGTGTGTGTGTGTGTGAGTGAAACAGCAACACACACTAAACCCTCCTGACAGCGTGAAGTGAAGTTACAGCTCGGCACCAGCTGGGGGCAGCGTCCGCTTCCTGCACACAGAACGCTTCATTAATGCAGCAGCTGATGGTCACAGCGGGCGGAGGCAAGAAAGAAGAATTCAGATAAAGTAGTGATACAAGTAAAAGTGCATTTAAGGTTTTTACTGAAGTAAAAGGAGAGAGAGAGAGAGAGAGAGAGAGAGTTTCGATTGCCTCTCTAGGCTCTCAACATGGCGGTGCCTGAGCCGGCGGCCTCGTGGCTAACAGCACTAACTATGCAAACTCGGATTAAAAAAATAATACTTCATTCTCTGCTGCAGACATCACGATTATATCTTTACAGAGCAAATAGTTGTTTGCTGCTATTTTAATGCTCGGAATATCGTATATTTCTCCCTTTTTAAATTACCAAAGTAAAAGTATTCCTTATGCCGATTAAAGAATAATATTACTGGATTGTAATTATTGAGGCATTAATGTGTTTGTTGCAGCTGGTAAAGGTGGAGCTAATCTTAATGACTGTGCTGCTGGTTCAATAAAGTCTTCTTATTCTATAATATTTCATCATAATCTATTAGTTCATCATATATTTTATTATTAATCTGAATCTGCAAAGGAACCGAAGTTATCCGACAAATGTAGTGGAGTAAAAAGTACAATATTTCTCGTGGAGTCGAAGTATAACGTGACATAATACCCCGCAGTAATATTAATACAAACACATCATAACAGGAGGCTGACACGGACAGGCAACATTTTACTGCGCAACAAACACTTTTACTTTGGACACTTAAACACGTAGTTTTTGAACTTGTACTTTTACTTGTAGTGGAGTATTTTCACCGTGTGGTATTAGTACTTTTGCTGAAGTGAAGGCTCTGAATACTTCTTCCACCAATGGCCACGCTTGTGTTCGTAAACAGTGTTTTCTGTGTGAAGCCGTCCTCTCTCATTAACCAGCACACCCTGATTATATTAAGGGAGCAGCCCCCCCCCCCCCCCCCCCCTCTCTTATGAGGCTGAACCCCCAGTTTGCTTTCAGCTGTAAAACAAAACACTCACAGAGAGAGAGAGAGAGAGAGAGAGAGAGAGGGGGGGGGGGGGGGAGAGGGGGGGGGGGGGGTGTTTTGGTGTGGAGGAATGGGAGGGAGCAGTGGTGGAATGGGGGGGGGATGATTTGAGGAGCAGGGTCTGTTTGCCGGCTGAGTTTGTAGCTGGTTGCCGGGTGATTAGGGGGAGGGGGAGGGGGGGTTTGTGACAGCTGCAGAGGCCGAAGACTTTCTCCCCACTGCTGCTGCAGGAGGAGAGGGTGGAGGGGGGAAGATGGGAGAGGGGGGGGGGGTCGGGGTTATTACGAGTCCATGTGTGAAGTTCAGTCTCACAGTCAGTTCAGTCAGTCGGCTGCTCTCCAGCTGATCCGTCTGATGGCTCGCTGTAAAGAAACAAACCTGCAGTGTCACACAGCTGTCAGCACACACACACACACACACACACACACACACACACCTCATTAACAGTAGCAGCACACTGCGAACAAACCAATCGGAAGTACAAAGTTGAGGTACTTGTACTCAACTTGAGCCTTTTCATGCCGCTTTGTACTTTTACTTTACATTCATCTGACGGCTTTAGTTACTTTACAAATGAAGATTATTTTACTTGCAGACAAAATTCCTCCTGTGTTGTATAGATGTGACTTTTAAAGGCACAGTTTACTGAATACGGGCCGTGTGTATTTCTCCGTGGATACTTTCACAATATCTTTTTTTTCATAGCATTTAGACCTGCTTTATTATAAATAAATTAAAAAAAGACATGGAAAACCTCACTATTTACAGTATGTGATGACACGGTGTTGGTGGGTTCGCTCAAATCTGAAGTTGAGTGCGTCGTGTGGTTTGAGAATCGGATGTTTTAAAAACACCTAGACCGAAATGTGCCGAGTCACTAAAGCGAGAGTGAAATATAAAAGTCATTCGAGGAAGAACCCTCGAGCGCTCCGAGTAAACTCAAGTCGACCGACTCGAGCTCAAACACAACGAGACCTGGCGTGAACTCCAGCGTGCTGTTGACTCTGCTTTACGTCTCATATGTCCTGCAAGGCGTCAACACCCAGCCCGTAAACAGGAGACGGGCTCTTTACTCTAGAGTGTGTGTGTGTGTGTGTGTGTGTGTGTGTGTGCTTCTCTCCTGCAGCGTACACACTGTAGAGAGGGGATCGGTGTCTCTCTTGAGTCTGACCTGATTTGAAGGTAATCGATACCTTTGGTCTGATCTCCAGCAGACACATTTCTAAAAGTCTCTCAAGTTTTTTCCCCCAAACTTTTTTGTGTTTTACAGCAGATTGAAAACCTGTTTGCAGCTCATTCATAACCAATGAGGTAACAGATACAGGAACCGAGAGTTTAATATCGATGACCAGCGTAAGTAAACGAGACCGTCTATTTTCTGCGTAGTTATTCTTATTGCTCGTCATTGGATTCTGCACAAAATCGTGCAGGTTCACCAGAAACCTAAGCTCAGGCTCCAGTCGCACAATGAATGTTTCTTGTTATAAACTTGAGGTAAGATTTGTGGTACTTGTACTTGACATTTTCTGTTACATTTCAGAGGGAAATATTGTACTGTTTACTCCAGGACATTTATGTCACAGCGTTAGATACTTAGCAGTTATCCCGGATGGTGAGGCAGAACACAAATGCAGACGCTGGACTAACTATAACACAATTATTCTAATTATTCTGGAATGCACCATTCTGCATAATGAGTAGTTTTACTTTTGGTACTTTAAGTACATTTTTATGCTAATACTTTTTGTACTTTTACTTGTGTAAACATTTTAATGCAGGATTTTTACTTGTAACACTTCAACTTATTATTATTATTATTATATTAAAGTATTACTACCTATACTTAAAGGAACGGTGTTTAGGATTGAAGGGGGATTTATTGGTAGAAATGGAATATAATATTCATAACAATGTTTTAATCGCCTGAAACTAAGAAGCGTTGTGTTCTCGTTAGCTTAGAATGAGTCGTACAAATAGAGGCGCACTTGGAAAGGGAGGCGTGAGCATTGGAGTATTTACTTGGTTGCAATATCCGACCTCACCACTAGATGTCACTAAATCCTCCACACTGGCCCTTTAAGTAAAAGTAAGTTACTTGTCCTGCTTTCCTCCTCTCCGTCGGGCCGTTATGGGACCTTTTTTTTTTTTTTTTTTTTTTTAATTACCTTTTTCTCGGTGGGTTAGTTCCTCGGAAAGACGAGGTTCTCGTATCCGTGGCGACGGCGTAAACATTAAGTGGTGCGTGCGTGCTGCCTGACGTGGCTTGCGTTGCGGTGAAGAAGCCACCAGTCTGTCATGTGGAGACTCAGAGGCCGAGTTCAGCACACAGACTGTTGAGTGAGTAAACAGAAGGAACCCAATCACACGGCACTTCTACTTTCACTGTTTGTCCTTCTTCCCATCCATGTTTTTGTTTGGATAGATACGAGGCACGGTGAATATTATATTCCATTTCTGCCAATGCTACACACACTGTTCCTTTAAGTAAAAGTACAGAAGTTGTATCACCTCAATGTACTTGAAGTATCAAAAGTACTCTTTGTGCATTAAAATGTCCATGTGAAAAGTTTAGAAGTGAAACGTCTTTGATATACTCTTTCATACGGCATTATATTTTATACGACTATCGACTAAATCTTAATCTGCGAAGCAACTGGTAACGACAGCTGTCAGATAAAAGTGCATGGTTCTCAAATTTGACTCTAAATCCACCTTGAGTCATCATCATCTTTCTTTCTTTCTATTGTTGTATGTTATGGTCGTCCATGCAAACGCACTGAATCCAGGCTCGTACGATGAAAGCTGAGCTTCAATGATGAAAAAATTATATTTCCAACGCTGACATACAAGTCCCTGTACGTTGCCTATTCCTCCATCTCTCTATCTGTCTTTGTTAACCAGATATCTCATCTCACGTGTTCATTTAAAAAGGGATCAGCTGCTGGTTCTGCTTTTCATTCTGCCCATCTGGCTGCAGTCATGTCCCGCTCTGCCTGGAACCCGGGGCCTAACCAGGAGGAGACCCGTCCACTGCGAACCTTTGAGAGTCCGAGTGGAGGAGGAGGAGGAGGAGGAGGAGGAGGAGGAGAAGGAGAAGGAGAAGGAGAAAGAGAAAGAAAGAAAGAAAGGACAAGCGTGCGTTTGGTTGAACTCGTCCGACCGGTTCACCTCTCCTCAGCCACCGGGTGTCATCCGTGACGTCGGGACGAGCTGCCGGCAGGAAGAAGAAGAAGAAGAAGAAGAAGAAGAAGAAGAAAGTCAGCGCGCTGTGCAGAGAGTTCACCACAAGCAGGATTGTTACTGCGCTCTCAAGTGTCCCACATCTGGAATTTACAATAAAAAATGTGCAGCAGCTGTGACTAAAATCTGTGTGCAGCTACGACTGAAAACTTTTGACTTGAATATTTACAAGAAAATATGAGAGAAAAAAAGACTTTAACCCCATTTTCAATACCGACAACAAGCCTTCTTTGTGTCTGTAAACTTGCAATATAAAATCCAAATGATTGCATTTAGTGAAGAGAGCTTTGACCTATTTAGGACTCAAGTTTTTGTTTCTTTTCAACTTGTTCCTCCTCTCTGCGTCACCATGCCGCCCCACCCGTCTACACGCCTGTCCCCACTTTAGTCATCAGTCCTGCAGGTATTTATAACCGGCCCTTTTCGGTGCACCCGGCGTCAGTTTGTCGTAAAGTTGCTTTTCCTGCTTTAAGTCATCCTGCTGCCTACTCAGTCTGCACTCGGGCCCGTTGCCCTGACACCCATCTCTGCACACAAGAACGACACCAGCGTGCACACAGATGCTACACACAGATGCTATACACAGATGCACACCAGTGTGCACACAGATGCTACACACAGATGCTATACACAGATGCACACCAGTGTGCACACAGATGCTACACACAGATGCTATACACAGATGCACACCAGTGTGCACACAGATGCTACACACAGATGCTATACACAGATGCACACCAGTGTGCACACAGATGCTACACACAGATGCTATACACAGATGCACACCAGCGTGCACACAGATGCTACACACAGATGCTATACACAGATGCACACCAGTGTGCACACAGATGCTACACACAGATGCTATACACAGATGCACACCAGCGTGCACACAGATGCTACACACAGATGCTACACACAGATGCTATACACAGATGCACACCAGCGTGCATACAGATGCACACCAGTGTGCACACAGATGCTACACACAGATGCTATACACAGATGCACACCAGCGTGCACACAGATGCTACACACAGATGCTACACACAGATGCTATACACAGATGCACACCAGTGTGCACACAGATGCTACACACAGATGCTATACACAGATGCACACCAGTGTGCACACAGATGCTACACACAGATGCTATACACAGATGCACACCAGCGTGCACACAGATGCTACACACAGATGCTATACACAGATGCTATACACAGATGCACACCAGCGTGCACACAGATGCTACACACAGCTTGCACAGATGCACACCAGGTGCACACAGATGCTACACACAGATGCTATACACAGATGCACACCAGCGTGCACACAGATGCTACACACAGATGCTATACACAGATGCTATACACAGATGCACACCAGCGTGCACACAGATGCTACACACAGATGCTATACACAGATGCACACCAGCGTACATACAGATGCACACCAGTGTGCACACAGATGCTACACACAGATGCTATACACAGATGCACACCAGCGTGCACACAGATGCTACACACAGATGCTACACACAGATGCTATACACAGATGCTACACCAGCGTGCACACAGATGCTACACACAGATGCTACACACAGATGCTATACACAGATGCACACCAGTGTGCACACAGATGCTACACACAGATGCTACACACAGATGCTATACACAGATGCACACCAGTGTGCACACAGATGCTATACACAGATGCACACCAGTGTGCACACAGATGCACACCAACGTGCACACAGACGCACACCAGCGTGCACACAGACGCGCACCAGCGTGCACACAGACGCGCACCAACGTGCACACAGATGCACACCAACGTGCACACAGATGCTACACACAGATGCTATACACAGATGCACACCAACGAGCACACAGATGCACACCAACGTGCACACAGACGCACACCAGCGTGCACACAGACGCACACCAACGTGCACACAGATGCTACACACAGATGCACACCAACGTGCACACAGATTCACCATCATGTAGGTACATTGTTTGGCTGTCATGGGAACAGCTGTACCATTTCTTTGTGCACCTGATTGAGGTTTTTAAGGTGCACATCTGAAGCAACCGCATTATTATGTGTATTTAAAGGGTTCCTGGTCTGTGACAGTCTTAAAGGCACAACGCTGCTCTTTTCTTCGAATGCAGGGACGTCGTGCTGTAATTTAACTCTGAAAACTTAAGTTAAAAAAAGGAATAACGCAATCATTCTCTCACAAAAAGGTTATTTTATAAGTGATTATACGGCAGCTGTTCATCAAAAGTTACTTTAAAATCAGGACAACTTGTTCTCAACAATAGAGTGCAAATTAATGAGTACAATATATGACACACACAGTATACTTTTAAGTCCAAAATGTAGATTATTTGATCTATTTATTCACACCGCAATAACTGTAATAACGTGCCTGCGTCTTTCTTTTGCTACGAGCAGAAATAGCAAACTATAGCGACACCAGACTCACAAAAACTCAAAATATATACAGTAACTAAACATAAAACGCAAATACACAGACAAAAAAACTTGTATTATATGTTCCTTAAATCCTATGTGGATATTTCTCACTGTTGTAACAAATTAATCAAATTAATGTGGAACAAAGTGCACTTGTAGATTAGCAAGACAACAACCAAGGTAACAAACAAATACGACCTCATCAGTATTTCAGCCAGTTCATGAAAGGAATTATGGGGGCAGGGAATATTGTGGATAGTTTAAAAAAAAAAAAAAGAGAAGCTTTTAAGCGTCGACGTTAATGTAGTAAGCGGATCAGACTTCTGAGTTTCAGCGAGTGCAGTTGACAGGAAAGGACTCGCTGCCTCTGCGTGAATATTACTGGGATGTCCAACGCCGAATAACTCGGATGCTTCACATAGTTGTGGTTTCTCACTCAGCAGCAGAAGCAGGAAAACAGTCAGACGCATAAACAGACGTTCAGGCAGAAAGAGCTGCAGGAGCTGAACTCAACTGAGAGCTCCTTTTTTTAAATAAGACTGTAAACAGTCAGCAGCAGGTTACCTGTGGTGGTACCTTTGATCTGGACCTGGTGTCAGTGAGGCGGCACTGGTGGAAAAACTGACGCACTGATGAACCTTTTAAAGGCGTCACGAAGCACAAAGTTTCTTCTCCATCTTATGAATCATGTCCGACAACGCATTATTGAAATTAAAACGTATGAAAACCTCATTAAAAGCTAAAAACACACGAAACGACAGCACCACCATCGTGGAGAATGCTTTGCAGTAATATAAAGAAAACTTGACATACATGAAAAACAAGTGTTTTTAAAAAATAAATCTGATTTATTTTTTACTTAAAGTGGACGTATCTTCTTGTGGACATACCTCTGGGTATCTGGAGTGCTCACAAACCCACAATCCTGTGCAGAAGATATTTGAGGAAGAGGGTCAAAGTTCAAAGTGCAATGAGGAAGTGGTATGTCCCAAATTAATGCATACTGCATGCACTTTGTAAGGGCAGCTGCAGTATGTACTTAAAGTAAAAAGTACTTTGGTACTTTTGTGGTGCACCTTCGCAGAGGTGCACAAAAGTTGCTCACCAGCCAATCAGAGCAGACTGGGCTTTTTTGGGAGGTTTGCTTAAAGTGACAGTCGCTTAAATGAAGCGTTTCAGACGGAAGGTGAAATACAGCTTGAATACAAACATTAAACTTTATGTTCAAACAGACAGGATGAACACTGAAGCATATACATATGTCTGAGTAGAAAAAACAAAAAACTACCAGAACAAACCTTTTATATCTTCATTAGAGTTCAAAGTGTCAAATGTAAAAATACTCATTACGCAACAAAAATGGTTCATTTTAATGTTCTTTTTCTATTATACAATATAGTTGAGTTCCGCAATCTTTATTTGCTATTCCCGGATGAGCGGAAGACGATAGATGGATGGGAAAACGTGATATTTTTGTTATAGATTTAAATCAACTTGTTTAAAACAAATGCTCTATAGAAGGGATTTTTTTTTTTTTGGAGCCTGAAACAAGAAAGGATAAGACACTTTGCAACACTACAGTTATGAAAATATATATTTATTTTAAATACTGGGGAAAAGTTAATTGGTATTAAAACAGGATGATCTCACAGCATTGGCAGATTCTGCTGATCTTGTTTTTCCTGTTTATTTTAGTTATGTTCTGTGAGGTTATATTGGTTATATCCTCCCAGGGAGATGTGTTGGTTTCTTTGGGCCTCCCCATGTCACCTTGTTTGAAGAATACTGAGTATTAAAGCAGGTCATTTAACAGTCACCGATGACCTCTGACCTCAGCCAACTGTCATAAATCTGACAGTTTGCGCGACGAGACAAAACCTCGTACAACTGAATGTTGTTGTAAACCTTTTCGTGATGAAACGTCAGATGCAACATATTAACTTGCATCCTTTTGTGTCTGCTGTCAGTCCAGTTAGAGGTCACGACCCAGAACAAATCATCCAAAGGCAGAAAGGCATTAGCAGCCCATCAGACCTGACGTCAAGGCCTGCAGTGTGAACGCTCTGGACCATGTTTTAGTTTTTTCATCTGAGCTGCAGAGAGCAGCAACGTGTCGATTTTTCATTTTCGGGAACAATTCAAAAAAGTTTGCGTGAAATCTTCCGAACAGTTTTCCACAACTAGTGAAGTAGCGAGAGAGTCGGCTGGAGCCCAACTGTGTGAATAAATAAAAAAAACCACTGCAGCTGAACTAGACCGAAACTCTCTGCTTCTAGAAACAGATGGAAACACAGTTATGAACAATTAACAGACTATTAATGCTCAAAAAGTAACCAGGAAGCCTTCTGAGGAAACTTCACAGATTCTATATAAGAATTGTGTGATTTTGAGTTTTCAGTGTGTAACTTAACTTGATTCAGTGTTCGGATGTAACTTTGTACATTTACTCAAGTACTTTAGAACAAAGTTGAAGTACTTGGACTTTACTGAAGTATTTTCTTCTCAAGTCCCTGTGATAATGATAGCATACATAATAGTAGAAGTATCACAAGGACATTTTACTGCTTTTAACACTTAAAGTACATTTCCCTGATTACACTTACATACTTTTACTGAAGCTTTCAGCATTCTCAATACAAGACTTTTACTGTTAAAGGAGTAGTCCCCATACCTGCAGGTGTCCAGGGGGAATCAGGTGACTCTTCGGGGGCCGTAGCAGGTGAGTCACATCGTTTTCATGTCCATCAAACCCTTCAGTGAGCCCTCCTGTGTGGAAGAGTCTCCAAAAGGGTCCCACAGTGACCCATTATCCTGTCAGTATGCAGTGAACACCACAGCAGGAGCTGCATCAAGCTCAACACAGTGAGATGAGGGTGTTGCACACTTCTAGTTGGCCTTCAAACTAAAAGCTTTAGATTCCTCATAATAAAGACTTGTTTCCTATATTTGCCTCTCGAAACAATTATATACAGTATTTAGTATTATATTTATTATTTTAAAGTAATATATTTTGCTGGCTGTATATTAAGTTAATGCCATGCTACATAATATGTAAACAAATTGCTGAATTATTGGTTAATTTCTTCATACTATATGCACATTTCTTCTATTTATAGGGAAATAATTATTAAAGCTGCACTAAATGTTAGTTTATTTTACAAAAATGTCAAACAATGATATTTTTATGTACATCCTTCATGCACTTTTTGTGTGTAACCTCTGCACTCAGTCATTTTATTTATTGATTTATTTAATCAATGAGTCATTTTAACCCAACATATTATTGTGTTTATTATATTACTCTTTCCTATTTTATGTATTATTTTTTGTATTATTACTTTTCATTTTTATTGACCTTTAGTATAATGATACATTAGAAATACATTATTTTATCAGTTCATATATTCATTAAAATGCAATATACTTCATCTTCAATCATATAATTAATGTTTTCAATATTTGATAATCTATAGAAATTCATATCTCTTAATTTCTTAATCAAAATGGACCAATACCATATATTACTATGGAGGAAATTACAACAGATACTGAGCTACTATGTTCCACTGAGCAAACTGATGAAGACCATCTGATAGTCAAAAGCTCTGGAAAAAAATAAGTTAGTGAGTCGAGCTCTCTTCTGCTGACAAGTCAGGTAGTTGGTATTGTTTTGTCAAAATATGTTTAATATTGGCTGCACATAAAATAGTGAAAATAACTAAACAAAACAAAAGAAAAGAAAAACCCGCATCGAGATTAGTTCTGCAGACCCGGAAACTGGTTTTATTTTGAAAGTTTATCACCGGAAGTGGTGTTAACGGTGGTTCGTGCCGCCTTGATGGGCGATCCTCGGTGACACATCTCCACCACCACCACCACCTCCTCCTCCTCCTCCTCCTCCTCCGCCGCCGCTCCGCTTCGCCATTGTGCGTGGAGCCCAGTGAGCGCTGAGGTCGAGGCTGCCGCTGGGGGGGGGGGACGACGGCGGCGAATTAACAAACAAACAAACAAACGGACTAACGGCTAATTTATCCTCCATCTTCTTCTACTCCTTCTTCTTCCTCCTCCTCCTGACCGTCTGCCGCTTCCCGCTCCTGGCCTCACCGACGACACCCATGCAGCAGAGGAGACCCCGGACGGGACTAGCTACATGTGGTGAGTGACAGACCAGCACCGACCCCTTTATATACCCAGCAACTTGTCCTCGTGCCGCCTCACCAGGGGCGACCGTTGGTCACGTCGCGAGCCTGAGCGGCGCGAGCGATTTGTCACGTTACGTTAACTTATGAGAGGAAAGAAAACGTTACTACGGTCTTAATTAATTTAATTAACATTAATTTATTAATTGAATACCTTAGTTCACACCTTTACTGGTTGAGGATTTTATGTAAAAAAAAAAAATTAATGATAAAATTAAAAAAGAAGAACTGCTTTTCCTCTCCGGTTCTGTGTGGAGGTTGTGGCCGGGGAAGAGAGCCGAGCGGCCGGGCAGGTGGCGGGGAGCAGCCGGTGGCCCGGAGGTCCCGCAGGGTCTGAAAACCAGCTGCTGCTTTGACAGCTTTATAAAGCGCTCCACGGGGCCCAGTGAGTAACACACGCAGGACTGAAGGCTTGTAGTTCACTTTTGGCACTCTACATTTAGTTCATAGTCCTCTTATTGTACTTAATTACACATGTAGTTACTGTAGTATCAACAAAACATACCTGGCATGTCCCCAAGCTTTGTGTAGAATAATAACTTAATGTTTTAAGTTTTGGTAAGGAACCAGACTGATACTTGAGGCAGATACATATTTCCATATTTTCAGTTTCATTTTTACATATTTTGTGTCCATAATAGGTGCTGAACTGAACACACACTTTAATGGAATTAATTAATTAGTTAATTAAATTATGATCAATAACTATAACTATGAAAAGCCTTTTAAACTTTCTCTATTATTGATTAATTTAGTGTTGCCCCTTTTGAATTAATTAGCAATCTGTGTTGTCTATAAATGGCTAAAAGTTACGATATCCTGAATTGAAATAGCTTGTCTGACCCGCGGTTAATAAACAAACCCAAAGGTATTATATTTATATTTATATTTAAAAGAAAAACAGTGTAAAGTAGATAAAACAAACTTCCCATTTGAGAAGCTGTACCCACCAAATGTTTGCTTTTTCCATTTTAATATGTAGAATATAGAAAACGGATAAATTTACCAATGTTCAATTTAGTTTAATTGATTCTTTTGGCAGAAAAGAGTCCATCCACCTTGGAAAGCTTAAATGTGTTATTACAAACACATCAAATAGAGGCCACAAGAAGAGAAGAAGTTACGTATTAAAAGGTGATCTTGCAGTAGTTGCACGCAGAACCAAGTATCCCAGAGTTGTGTTGACACAATCTGCAGCTGGGCGGGTCAAAGGTCGACGTGTTGCATGTTTCCTGGCGTGGAGTCCAGGTTTAAAGGGAAGAATGTGGTCGGTGGCGCAGCGGTTTAAAGAGCGGAGCAGGCGGGGTTAAAGCAGACTGACAGTACAATCAGCACTTTGTGTGCATTATGTAAGACTTCGACATTGGACTCGCACACGCTGCAGGACGCCAGCCACACTCTCCTCTGACACAGGAGCTGACCGACGAGGCCGGGGAGATTCTCCGTGTTGCTGATCAACAGATAGTTAATCGGCAGCAGTGATAATATAATAGTAATAATAAGCAGCGTGCTATGAGTTGGTCATTAGCAGGAAACACAAACTACAGCTGAGGCTGATGGGAATGTCTTCGGTTGTTCAGGTATTTGGTCATAAACCAAAGAGTTGGACACGTTCAGATTTTGGCGTTTAACAGGAAGTTATGTTCCCCCACCCCCACACACACACACCCCCCCACACACACACGCACATACACACACACACACACACACACACACAATGTACGATATATGGAAACATGATCCAAGTTTCACTCTGTCAGTTGCCTTTTGAAAACTGGGTCTGTAGTTGATTTGACACTCAACTATTTAATATTTAATTTGATTAGTAATTGTCGCAGCTCTTCTTTCTCAGCAGTTTCCTACGAGAACAACAACACATTAACTCCGTCGTTTTACTTTTTTTCCAGTTTGGTATAAATCATTTAGGTTGCACTTCCTTTACACACCTCCTCCTTTTTTTTTTTTCTTTTTTTTTTTCTTTTTTTTTTACAAAACAAAACAACACGACAATTTCCCGTAAGCTGACATGACGTTCATACATTTTCTGTAACGTCAGACTGAAAAGTTTTGCGACACAAACGGAACAAAAGACTGAGTCATCAAGGACTCAAGAAAGACTGAAAGATATAAAAAAAAAAAAAAAAAAAGCTTATCGCATGTTTTGTTTGCGTCTCATCTTTAAGTGACTGCTGCTGGACGCTCTGTACACACACACACACACACACACACACACACACACACAGCGGGGTATATCCTGCAGTGTGCTGAGGAGGCGTCAGTAGCAGTAAACACACAAGATTTCTCTTCTGTGAGTAAAGTCCACCTTCACTTCCTGGACTCTGAGGTTCCCTTTAAACACGGTTATCAGCAGCAATGAGGAACAGACTCTTGTCTTCATAGCTGAGGTACGGATAACAAAACTAAACCTTCACAAGAAACAAGCAGTTGAGGAGAATGTTTCTTTTTCTCTGCTGCAAATAGAAAGTGTCTCTTTAAACAGGTCAGTCAGCAGGAACATGTTCCTACATGTCAGGCTGAACGGTGTGGGCAGACACACACACACACACACACACACACACACACACTATTAGTCAGGTAGACAAACACACACACTGTTAGTCAGGGAGACACACACACACAGTCAGGGAGACACGCACACACAGCCACACACACATTATTAGTCAGGGAGACACACACACACAGTCAGGGAGACACGCACACACAGCCACACACACATTATTAGTCAGGGAGACACACACACACATGCAGTTAGTAAGGTAGACAAACACTCTCTCACTCACGCACACACACTCTGTTACTCAGGTAGACAAACACACACATACACACACTGTTAGTCAGGTAGACAAACACTCTCTCACACACACACATACACACACACTCTGTTACTCAGGTAGACAAACACACACACTGTTAGACAGGTAGACAAACACACACATACACACTGTTGGTACATACACACTCTGTTACTCAGGTAGACAATGTTAGTCAGGTAGACAAACACTTTACCACACACATTGGTAGACAACACACACATACACACACACACTGTTAGTCAGGTAGACAAACACTCTCTCACACACACACATACACACACACTCTGTTACTCAGGTAGACAAACACACACACTGTTAGACAGGTAGACAAACACACACACACACACACGCACACTGTTAGTCAGGTAGACAAACACACACACACACACACACACACACGCACACTGTTAGTCAGGTAGACAAACACACACACACACACACACACACTGTTAGTCAGGTAGACAAACACACACACACACACACACACACCACACTGTTAGTCAGGTAGACAAACACACACACACACACACACACACCTGTTAGTCAGGTAGACACACAACACACACACTGTTAGTCAGGTAGACAAACACACACACACACACACACACACACTGTTAGTCAGGTAGATACACAAACAGACACACACACTGTTAGTCAGGTAGACACACACATGGACCATAATTTACTAAATGAACATCATGCTGTATTGAAGAAGACTTGAAACTAGAGATTGAGACATAAACTCATGTTTACAATGTTTACTGAGGGAATAAATCAAGAGAGAAGTAGAGTCATGTTCTATAGACTTCTATACAACCAGAGGAGTCGCCCCCTGGTGGTCAGGAGAGAGAATGCAGCTTTAAGGCCCTTCAGCTTTGGCTTCTTTTCACAAGAGGAGTTGCCGCCTTGTTGTCAGGAGAGAGAATGCAGCTTTAACACATGAAGCTTTGACTTCTATACAACCAGAGGAGTCGCCCCCTGGTGGTCAAGAGAGATAATGCAGTTTAAGGCCCTTCAGCACTGCTTCACTTTTGACAAGCCTTCCTTTTCAAAAAGCTTTGTGAAAACGCCGGCTTGGATCTACAGTTTAATCATGAAGCTCTCGAGTAAATCTTTTCGTTGTTGCTCCAAAAGTAGGAAGTTTTCTTTACTGATGCAAACTTAAAGGCAGATAGCGATCAGAAACCCGGAGAAAAGTGTGTCCATGACGCTTTATCGCAGTTTATTTAGGGAGAAAAAACAGAGCTTTTGTCTGTAATCTGGATTTAATCTAAATGTCTCCAAAACACGGGATTCCCCCAAAGTACCCGATGGCATCTGTGACTTAAAGACTGTGCAGAGAGAGAGAGAGAGAGAGAGAGAGAGAGAGAGAGAGAGAGAGAAGAAGAGAGAGAGAGAGAGAAGAAGAGAGAGAGAGAGAGAGAAGAAGAGAGAGAGAAGAAGAGAGAGAAGAAGAAGAGAGAGAGAGAGAGGAAGAGAGAGAGAGAGAGTGCTCGCCCAGTGGGCGCTGCAGGAGTCGGTCTGGGAGAGAGAGGAAGGAAGATGGCGGTCGGAGGAGTGTGATGACTAAACACTGAAGCCTGCTGAGCAAGAACACATTCCTGTGAAGGAGGCAGCTGCAGCGCCCCGCGGCGTGATAGTAGCACGCTGCCCTCGGCGTGACGGGGGAGGGGTGTGTGTGGGGTTGGGGGGGGGGGGCAGAACTGTCACGGGTTCGAGACCCCCAAATGTCTCGTCACTTGTAAAATCACACCTGCAGAAAGTCCTAAAATTAGAAGCGCTGACTCAGCTGTGTTGCTTTTGTTTCATTTACGCTCAAAGCTGATTTACTGAGAAGTCACGTGACTCGGAGGTTTCCTGGTTCATTGGACTTTGCTTAAATTTACGATATTTATTACATTTTGATGGTGTCAATCTTATCTGGAGAGATTATGAAAGAAATGCTGCAGTCATTATTTAAATAACTCGTGAAGGTGATCAGTGTGAACATCAGCCAGTCGTCGTTTAATTAATTGGCGCAACTTTGATCAATTAATCGTTTT
>JACSYO010000142.1:132500-137500 GCA_016806645.1 Ophiodon elongatus
GTCAGTTGACTGCGGCTCACATGGGAGCAGGTCAGCTGACTGTGTGCACACACACACGCACACACGCACACACACACGCGCACACACACGCGCACACACACACACACACTTCTCATGACAGTTTACGAGGACGTCGCTCAGCTTCCAGGAAACCTGTGACTTGTCCACCGTAACTCTCTGTGTCATGTGACACGCGGCTCTCAAACCTCATGTGTTTCAGTTCACATGTCAATATGTCACAATAATAATAATAATAATAATAATAACATAAAACATCCACAGCAGTAAAAGACACACACATTAATACAGCAGTGGTATTAATCCAGAGACATTACACATAACAGTAAAACACTGACGGGAACATTTTACTGCACTTTGAGTACTTTTACTGAAGTGAGGTTTTAAATGTAGGACTTTTACTTGTAGTTGAGTATTTTCACAGTATTAGTACCTGTACTGCCGCAGAGGGTCTGAATACTTCCTCCGCCGCTGGCTGTTCCCCTGTCAGGTATTCCCCCGTAGATCGGGGGGGGGTTTCGAACCTGTGAACTTTCTTGCCTCATGATAACATTTCAGCGTCCTTAAGTTTTGTTTCTAATTTCTTTCATATTTTTGTAGAATTGGTTGAAACTGATTTTCCTGCTGAATTTAAACGTTCACAGGAAACGAGCAAAGCTCCGACTATGACTTTCGTATGATTATGATTTGTAATTTATTGAGGCTGATTTCTGACTAAATAAATCCCAGACCTTTCAACCACACCTCACTGTCTTCAGCTGGAAAGCTCCGTTGATTTGACTTTAAATGTTCCATAAAAAGTATTTATGAATACCCAAATCTACTTCATTTGTGACGGTTTTGTCTCCACACTTACCTGCTACTATCCATATTGTATATTTTCTCCCTCGTTCAGTTTTTTTAATGCTTCATGTTGTGTCACGTATCTGCTCATCATAATACCTCCAGACTCACTTCGGGTTTCTTCCTCCCGTTTGTGTCTCCGCTCCTCAGACTCATGTTGGGTAACGGGGTGAAGCGGAAACTGGACGAGGATGAGGACGTCGCGGAGGGAGAGCGGCGTCCCCCGGCGGCCGGCGGCATGTCGCACGCGTCCTACGCGCTGCAGCGTCAGACGGTCCTCAACGTGTCGCTCATGAAGCTGTACGGCCCGCGGACCGGCGCCGACCTCGGCCTGCAGCGCCGGGTCCTCATCAACAACATCATCCGCCGTATCCACGACGACTTCAGGCGGGAAGGAGGCGTCGGCGCCCTCTTCTTCTCCGCGGCGACGCCCCCCATCGCCGCCGTCGCCGAGGACGACGGCTACCGACAGCCTCCGCCTCCGCCTCCTCCTCCTCCTCCTCCCTCCTCCTTCAGCATCCTCTCGGGTCTGACGCCGCTGGACTCCTGCCTGACTCCCGCCTCGCTGCTGGAGGAGGACCTGCCCATGTTCTTCACCCTGCCGCCCTCCTCCTCCTCCTCCTCCTCCTCCTCCTCCTCCTCTTCCTCCTCCCAACACCACCTGCACCACTCCCCGAGGCCGCCGCCCTCGCCGTCGCCCAAAGACAGCTTCTCCTCAGCCCTGGAGGAGATCGAGGAGCTCTGTCCCTCCCCCTCCCCCTCCCCCTCCCCCTCCTCCTCCTCCTCCTCCTCCTCCTCCTCTTCCTCCTCCTCGGGCCCGCCGTCACCGCCTCCTCCTCGGGTGCAGTTTGATGTTGTCATGAAGGAGGAGGGGCGGGGCTTTCATGAGGTGGAGAGCAGGTTGGAGAAACCTCCACCTCCTCCTCCGCCTCCTCCTCTTCTTCCTCCTCTTCCTCCTCCTCCTCTTCCTCCCTCCCCGTCCTCCCCGGGCTCCTTCCTGACGGACTTCGCCCTGGACGACGTCCTCTTCACAGACATCGACACGTCCATGTACGACCTCGGCCCCTGCCCGCCGGCTCCGTCGGGAGCGCCGCCATCCAAGATGGCCCCCGTCATGATGGCCCCCGTCATGATGGCGGACGACCTGGTCCGGTCCATGTCGGGCTACGGAGCGCCGGGGGCCGGCGCCCAGAACCAGCCTTTCAAAATGGACCTGGCGGAGCTGGACCACATCATGGAGGTGCTGGTGGGCAGCTGAGGGGACGGGGGCGTCTTGGACCCTTTTTTTTTTTTTTTTTTTTTTCTAACTTTTTGTTAATTCTGTACAGTTTTAAAGTCGCGCTGGTTTCATTCCGGAGGACTCGAGCTGCTGCGTGTGGAGGTTTAACATCGCTGAGTCAACCTGTTCATCCTCGTCAGAAAGAGGAAAACGCGGCTCAAAGGCCCGGTCGCTGTTTAGAACCCGTTTATTAACGCGCATCCCGAAGCCGACCAGGGACAGAACTAACGCTCTCCATCCCGAGAGCCCTGCGAGCTTCTTGTTCTCAGAAACAAACAAGCGGTTCAGTAAACTGGATTTAACTTCATGAATGGACCTGACGACCTTTAACCTTTGATGTGTGAGGTTCACGTTACTGTGGGTGGGGGGGGGAGAACACGCAGCAGCTTCAATGGCCGCCGCGCGGAGGATCCGTCCTCGTCTTCCGGGGGAACTCCGGGCTCAACGTTTTCTACCGCTGTCCGAGAAATTGTAAGAAACAAAAAAAAAAAAAAAAAGAGACTTTTTCTACCCGTCGGTGCATGTTTTTTACAAAACGAGAAGAAGAAAAGAAAAATAATAATCTCATCAGCATTTATGAAAAAAAAAACAACAAAAAAAAAAACAATCCAGTGCCTTTTTTTTCAAAACCTCGATCGCACGGTCACGTCTCGCTGTTACTCGTCACGAACTCTGAGGGAAGTTTTTTATTTTTTAGCTTAATAACCTCAGTTGCATCATGTAATACCATTTTTTTGGGGGATTTTTTTTGAAAATGGGGTTTTATTTAGTCAACAAAGAATGTGAAAGTCTTTTTAAAAAGCAGCTCAACGCGTGAAAACGTTGAGCGATTCGTTTTTTAATTGAAAATGTAAAGTCTGCTTCTTTTTTTTTTTTCTAACATTTAAATTGACATGCAAAAGTTTGTTTTGTTCTTTTCTGTTGGATTTGATGAGAAGAAACATATATATACTTATTTGGCTTGATTTTGTTTTATTTTATTTATTTTTTTTTAGAAGCACAAAGAGGAGAAAATCTCATCGGTTGAGTTAAAACCTGTCAACAAGTTAATAAACTGAAGATCTAATGTCAAGAATCTAAAAGAGTAATAACTTTATTTTCGAAAATGTTCATTTAAATGTTCACGACGATAAAAAAGCTACAAAGAATTTGTAGGAAAAAAAACGAAAAAAAAAACATTTAACTCTTAAGTTGCCTCCGAATGCAATAAAGTGCAAAATATAACATTTAAATGAGCTTCAGTCTCATCGTCTGCGTCACTTTTAACTCAACCAATGAAACATTTCCTACTAAAATAAAAGCTTTAAGAGCTCAACTACGACCCGGAGTAACAACACAACCATGAGGTATAATGATGAGGAATAATTCCCTTTAGCAGACGTAACTCCGAACACACAGCTCTATGAATTATTTATTATCTCTCGGCTCTCTGTGCGTATTTATTGTAACTCCTGACACTAATATTTTGTTTGTACAAAACATAAATATGTATTCTTTTAAAGGATTATGGTTTTGGTGGAAAATTGCTCCGATGAAATGTACCATCATTTAATAAATGACTTGGTTTTTTTTTTTTTTTTTTAATACTATGTAATATATTTTTAGGATTTCAGCAATGCAACCGGCCTCAATTCACCTTATGCTACAGCTGTGCGTGTGTGTGCGTGTGTGTGTGTGTGTGTGTGTGTGTGTGTGTGAGAGAGAAAGTTATATGTGGATAAACACTGGGCCTGTTTATTTTATTTTTGTACTTTTTTTTTTAACTCCAAAACCCTTGTTTGTTTGTTTGTTTGTTTGTTTGTCTCCACCTGGTATTAACATGCTCTGTGTGTGCGTGTGCGTGTGCGTGTGCGTGTGTGTGCGCGCGTGGACTTCCTGTCCGTCGTCGATGGATCGTAGCGATCAGACCGGGATCAACCATGATCACCTGATACATGAATATTAAAACTGAATCCACATCTGCTTCTTCTTAGAAGTCAACCTCCGTGTCGCCGCCTGCTGGACAGATGATGTAACCGCAGGTTGTCTCCGCAGTAAGAACCGAGTCCAGATCAGACTGATCGTATACAGAACGGGTGTCTTCATCCATTATGTTGTTTTTTTTTTTATTATAGATGTATCTATATAATACACAGTTTTTGCAGTTGGTACAAGTTTTCATACTGTTACTAATTCCTCATTTAACTTCACAAATGTCTTTAAGATTTAATTCTCATTTGTTTAGTTTTCTCAGATCTTCCTGGAGCTGTGTTTCGCCACCGTTAATTTATTTAAACACATTTTTATACGGCCGTGAATCAGTGTGAAGTAAAGAACCGTTGGGACTCGGTGACGTCTTCGGTTGAGATGAATACAAACGTTAAATATGCAGTCGATTTTTAATTTGGGGATGTTTTTGAATCCACTTTAACTGGTTCATCAGCATCCAAAATATCTGATATCTTTTTACAGTAAAATCAACAGAAAGTAAGACCACGACTGGAATAACCAAACCTAAAATCATGTTTTTATATTTAAAAACTGGCTCCGGGGTGCTTTGCTCGTCTCCATCTCCAGAATGACAGATTGGTTGTTAAACAGAAACTTTTCTCATCAAACCAAATGTTATTATTTCTTGTGGTTTGTAGCAATTCTGATGCTACAGGAGTTTTTTTTGTTTTGTTTTGTTTTGTTTTCCTGGACATCAACAGAAGGGGAGGAGTTAGTCGTTACATGACTCTGTGCCTTGTCCTATGCAATATGATGTTTTCTTGAGAATTATATTTGAATGTGTAAAATGAGGATTCAGCTCTGAGAGGGGGTCCACTTTAGTCATTTTATTTTCTACATTAAATGGGAATTATCTCATCTTTGTCTTCTT
>JACSYO010000142.1:142500-157500 GCA_016806645.1 Ophiodon elongatus
CACGCTGTGTGAAAAACAACAACAACAACAACAACAACAGCAACACTGGAGAGTCTACAGACTTTAAGGAAACAGTACGAGTGGTTAGAAAAGTGAGAAGAATAAGACGACAGCGGACGTGGCGGGGGGCAGGGGATCGGGGGGGGGGGGTCAGAGGTCAGAGGTCACCTACCGTCCAGAGGGTTAGTAAGGCCACTGCTGCTCCAGTCGAACTGGACGGGTGGGAGCGCCTCCTGCTGGAGGGAAAACAGGTCAAACAGTTCATACATCACACGAATCCCGTAAAAACTTAATATCAACATAAATAGACACAATTACGAGTATGTTGTTTCTGACTCTCGGGGGGGTGAGGTGGGGGGGGGGGGACTCACCTGGACCGTGTCCGAGGGACCGGAGCTGGTCTCTGGAGCCGCTGGAGGCGCCTGGGCTATAGAGGCGATCATCTCTGCTGCAGAGACGGGCTTCACAGGCTCTTTGGTTGGTTCCAGCATCCCCTGGAGAGCAGAGGGACACGAGACTCACGGACGCTGCTGACCATTTAAAAAAACACCACATGGCGCCGATGAAGAACTACAACGAGCAGAAACTGAATACCGTCGCGGTAATTTAACCTTGAAGTGACATTTTTAAATATGCAATGAATGTGTGTCTCGTAAACAAGTAGTAGGTTGTTGTTGTTGTTGTTGTTGCTGCAGGTCTCGTGAGTCCTCTGCAGCAAAGCAGTGAAACAGCTGGAGCACAGAGACATCGGATCGCAGCATTACAGGTGGCATGAGAGATTAATGTTCTGAATAATAATTAAAAAAAAATAAAATAGAATTGGCATTTAATTAAAAAAGGTCCAGAACACTCCGGAGAGATTATACGTCTCATCTGGACGAGCCGAGGATGAATTTCATTTAAATAACACGGGCAGCAACCAGAGATTATTTTCATCATCAAGAATTAGCTCAATGAATTTTGAAATGTTAGAAGAAAAAAAAAAAAAAAAAAGTGACGACTTTGGGCGCCCAGAGGAGCGAAGGAAAGCGAAGCGGGGCGACTCACCAGGCTGGCGGCGTACATGGGCACGATGACCGGCTGCTTCTTCTGCCCCGTGAACAGCTGCACACAGCGGGGCAGCGGGTTGAAAAGTCCACGTGAAAGAAAAGGAGACAAGTTAATAAAAGATGGCGGTCAAAGCTTCTCTCTGCAGGTCAGAAGGTTTTCGGCACATTTAATACAAATCAAGTTCGCATGTCTGAAGCGGCGAGCCGGTGGTGGCGCGGAGGGGACAGCGGGCGCTTACAATGTTCCGGGTGTCGATGCCGAGGCAGCAGAGCAGCGCCTTGTTGCAGTAGGAGCCCCCCCACTGGTATCGGAGGCCGAGCGCCTCGTGGATGTCCTGAAGCTGCAACCACACGCAGCCACGCACAGACCTGAGGGACGCAGCGGAGACGGGCTTTTAAAATTAAAATAAAAAGAGAAGACTCAAAGAGGCTAAACACTCGTGCAGCAGGGCGACAGTGGAAACTGGAGATCTAGAAACTCCTTTTGAATTCTCTTCTCCGCACGTGGGTTTCAAACCAAGGGCTGAATTATTCTTAGAACCCCATTTAACAAATCCGCCTCCGTATCCAATAATGAAAGACGGGACTCAGATTTTACGTCATTAAGACGAGACGACGAACAGCAGATTCATTTGTAGCTTCAAAAAATTTAACAAAGTAAAAAGAAAGAAAAGAAAAGAAAGAAATATGTAAATATCCCGCGTCCCGAACCTCACCCGTTGCATGGCGACGTCTCCTTCTTCTTCTCCTCCTCGGCTCCCGGCTGAGGTTTGTCCTCCGGAGGTCCCAGCAGGATCCTCAGGGACGCCACCTCGTCCTCCACAGACGGGACGGCGGTCTGAGGGAAGCTGCCCTGAAACAGCTTCTCCAGACGGATCGACAGCGACGCCTACAGAGAGAGAGACAGAGAGAGAGAGACAGAGACAGAGAGAGAGAGAGAGAGAGAGAGAGAGAGTGAGAGAGAGAGAGAGAGAGACAGAGAGAGAGAGAGAGAGAGAGAGAGAGAGACAGAGAGAGAGAGACAGAGAGAGAGAGAGAGATAGAGAGAGACAGAGAGAGATAGATAGAGAGAGAGAGACAGAGACAGAGAGATAGAGAGACAGAGAGAGAGAGAGACAGAGAGAGACAGAGAGAGAGAGAGAGAGAGAGAGAGAGAGAGAGAGAGAGAGAGAGAGAGAGAGAGAGTGAGAGACAGAGAGAGAGAGAGAGAGAGACAGAGACAGAGACAGAGACAGAGACAGAGAGAGAGAGAGAGAGAGAGAACAGCAGCCTGTTGTTTACTCACATCCTACAAAAACACTTTCTTTTATAATCTGAGGAAACGACTTGTTCAGTAAATGAGGCGTTAAGTTAAACCTGGATTTATTTATTTTTTTCTCCCATCAGGCCACAAACTCCCAGAAAACATGCAAAAGGAACCGATCTGTTCTGGTGTGATTAATTCTTACAGAGCAGCATTAATGAGCAGAGCGCCGAGGATTTGAAAACTGAGACTTCTTTTTTTCCCGAAGTTGCATCTCAAACTCAACATCCGTCCACCGAAAGTCTGAAGCGAAAGCTCCGACTATAAAACGTGTGTCTGTGATATAAACAAAAGTGTGGAGGCTTTAAGTTTTGTAAATCCTGTGGCAGTGAGAGGTCAAACTAAATGTTTAAGGTTTTCTTTTTTTTTTTTTTTTTTTTTAAAGTTTGACACATTTAAAACAATGACCGTCGTCACATGTTCGCCGTCACAAACGCACCAGTTTTAAATAGTTACTGAGAGTAAACCTGTTGCATTAGCAGCTACAGCTCAACAGTAGAGGGTTGCCATCGACAACCATTTAGACAAATTGGCCACCAATTGTTACTTTTTATACTATTAAAAAAAAAAAAAAAAAAAAACACACACAACTGCATCGTGTCTTAATTACTCAAAACATAAGGCGGGTTAAAATGACAACCGTATTTTCAGCCATCAGCCAAAAGCTGACGTCTAAAAGCTGGGCGTGGTCCCAGTGTAACAGCATCCCGAGGCGTCGGGTGTCATCGAGCGTGCAACAGAAGAACCCAGTGAGGCCGGTGCAGCTCCGCTTACAGGAGGAACATGAAGGAAGACAAGAAAAAAAAATAAATAAAAAGGCGGAAATGTTGAGCATGACCTGTTTCCCTGCTGGTTGCTACACTGGTTAAACTGGCCACTGCAACTCAAATCCGTTGCATCAGAACTCCGCCCTCGGGCTCATTAAAGGGTCGGTTAATGTTTAACGCCATCGGGGGAAGTCGGTGAAAGAGCTGCGACTCGGCAGAACAGGAACAAAAAACACAAGGAACGGATTTAAATGCGATCTAAAAGCAAAAGTTCCTCTTCTTTGGTTTGTGGGACGCAGAACTTTTGGTTCCACGCATATTGATGTCATATTGTCAAAAGTAAAAAAAAAAAAAAAAAAGTCATGTCATTTAACTCGGTTGAAGAGCGAGATCATTTATTGCAAAATTAGGTTTGTTGTGGAAATGATTTACCTCCATCATCTCAGACCTGAGCACATTAATGAAAGATTAACATTTAGTGTGGTTGTCGGTTGACATTGACCTTGAGAGGGTTTGAATTATGCCAGTGCTCCTCCCCTTCATCTATATTCACATCTTAGGAAAAGTTAATATATATCGTTATCGTCCGTGCATCAAAGTTATAGAGTGATATAAATGTTACGCCATACCGCCCGATCCTAATTTACTATTTTCTTTTTATGCAACTTTTTGTTTTTATTTGTTTTTTTTAGATTTTCTTATGATCCCGTCTTAAAGAGTTCTCTCCATTAAGATCGGTTTGGTTTTATTTTTCGAGGTTTTCACATATCCATCTGTGAGATTTCTGCCTCGACCCCGAATACAATGGAGGTGAAAGGTGAATTTCGTCGATACTCATCGTGACCAGTTTTCATCGGAGCCGAGAAACAGTTCCAATGAAAACTGCTCCGAGCAACATCGCGGACGAACCACTCCCAGTCTGACCAGTTCACTTCCCACAGCTCTTACCGACTGTCTGTCTGTCCTGCTGGTTTCCTCGCTGACCGCGGGAAGTTCACTCTCATGCCACTCCTCCTCCTCCTCCCCCTCATCCTCCTCTCTGCTCTCTGCAGGAGGAGCGACGCTCTGGTCCGTGCTGAACGCCGCCCAGGACTCCTCCTGCTGCTCCTCCTCCTCCACCTGCTGCTGCTGCTGCTCCCCGAAGGCGCTCCACCCTGCATCCGCCTCACCGTCTGCGCCTTCAGCCGCCGAGTTGAAATTCCCGAAACTGTCGCTGACGGGGAAGTCTGCGAACTTGCCGCCGTCCTCCCCCTCGTTTTCACCGGCGTGACATTTGGGGGAGTTGAAGTCTCCGAAGTCGTCTTCGTCCTTGTCGTCTTCGTCCTTGTCGTCTTCCTCCTTGCCGTCTTCCTCCTTGCCGTCTTCCTCCTTGCCGTCTTCCTCCTTGCCGTTCGTAGTTTCCTGCTCAGCAGCGGGGCTGTCCGACCTGCTCCGACTTTGACCGTCCAGCTGGTCGAAGTCGGCAAAGCCCGGGCCGCCGAATGAGCCGGCGTCTCCGAAGTCTCCGAAGTCCTCGTCGTCCTCGTGTTGGCCAGCTGGCTGTGGTCGGCCGGAGTGGCGGTCTCCCCTTGGAGGGGCGGCGAGGGCACCGAGCCCGTGGTGCTCATGTCGCCGAACTCCTCCAGAGCCTCCGTCGACAGCGGCCGGCCCAGCGATGTCTCCGTCTCCGTCTCCGTCTCCGTCTCGTTACCGGAGCCCTTCCCGTCCGACTGCTCCGCCTCCCCGTCTGCGGCTGCATCCGGCGAGAGGTCGCTTTCGCTGCAGCCCGCGGCGTCTTTGGAGTCGTCCCCGTGGGCCCCGCCCACCCCGTTCAGACTGACGGGTCTGTGAGTGCAAACTGGCTCTGGGGCCAAGTGCTCCTGTGCAAAGGCTACGTCCCTTTGTTGAGAGTCCGCATCTGGGCCAGAGCCCCGGTCCGTGTTGCACGAGCCGCCGGGGGCCTCAGCGGGAACAGATATGGACTCGGAGCCGGACGCGCTGGGTCCAGTTCTGTGCGTGTCCCTGACATTGTCCTCTGTAGGCGTTCCCTGCTCTACGTTACAGGGCTCGTCGTGGCAGGCGGCCTCCGCCAGCCGGCCGCCCCCCGTGGGATTGTCCGAGTCCTCCTCTGCCGTCGGGCTGACGTGTCCCTCGGCATCGGAAAAAGCAGCAAAGTCTGCGAAATCGTCCTCGGGGACGTCGCCCGTGTCCTCAGTGGACGTTCCTTTTATGTGAGAGTGGACAGAATTCTGCGAGGAGGGGCTTCCCTGACCGTCACAGGTTGCAAACCCGTTAGTTAGCACCTCCGTGCCCCCGCCGTTGCAGTCGGCGGGCTCGCCGCCAGCTGCGACGCCCCCCGGGAAACCCAGAGCGCCGGTGAGGACCTTTTTCACCTCAGTTCTTTCTGATGGATTGCTGCCCGGGCGGCTCGCCGGCACAACGCCGTTAGCCTTGGACAGATCGCTGTTGGGACCGCGGGGGCCGTTAGAGGAGCCGTGGCCGAACCCCGGCACCCCTCTGCTGTTGAGGATCTCCGGCGGGGAGGTGGCGGCCAGAGCTTGGCTCTGGTTGAAAGTGGTCGGGGTGTCGAACTCGGTGAAGCTGACGCTGTTCGGGACGCCGGCGAAGGTGCCAAAGTCCCCGAACTCGTTGTCCTCCTCCTCCGCGCCGTCCTCCATCGGGGGCGGAGAGGACGAGTAGATGCGGATCACATCCGGCTCCATGATTCTCTGGCAGTCGACGGATCCTCCTGGCTACACCTGGAGACGGCGAGAGAAGACATCGTGAGAAACAAAATCACCCGTCACGCCGGATACGTCAAAACAAACTTGTGTTTAAGCCCCATTCTGCCTCCGTAAACGAGAGGAGTAAATGAGGGCAGCTCTTGTGGAGCTCCAGGGTCAATCTGCTTGATGAGTGGGTCGAGCCGAAGCACAAATTGAATTACTGAACCACTGAAAGAGGACAGATTGGAGTCAAACTGACAGTAATAAAGCGGTAATGACAAACCAATGCCGAGGCGTAAAACAACTGAGACAAAACAAACAGTGCGATAGCGAGAACAAATTATGACGGCACTTCAGTCTTCAGACTTTCTATTTTCCTTCTCTGATCCGAGCCACAAAACCAGACATTATCATCACTTCCTCACATAAAACGTTTGTGAATGTGTCCTTGTAAACTTTCTCCCTCTATAAAGTCCCTGGATGTTCTCCAAAAGCCTTATTTGTGTGCGTTTGCAGTGGTTTTATATCCGACAAGTGCGCGTCAGATTAGAAATCACCAAAACGTGATTCAATTAGTTGTGTTTAAAAGCAGTCGTTTCCACAGGAATGTCCAGACAATGAATATTTTAAAAATCGCAGCGCATTTGTTTTTGGGAACGTTACTCTTCATACATGTTGAAGCGGATGCTTTCCTGCAGACGAATTCAATCAATTCGTCAACACCAGAAAACAAATCAGCAACTATCTTCATGATCAATTCATCGTCTCGGTCTTCCATCGAGCACAAACTCAAAACATGAAGTTTCAAAAACAATCAACGGGTGCAACCCTACTTAAGGTATGACACATTATGCAGGTCTCTCAGGAACCTACCGAAGAAGTTATTTAAGAAACTACAATCCTGTGTGACCCAGAAGCTTTTTTCTTTTTTTATGTGAAGACACAAACTGGAGTTTCTCACATCTTTGACTTTAAACTGAAAGAGGAAACTCAAACAGAGCTGGAATAGAGGGCGGCGACGTGTGTTTGCTTTGTTGGCCTTATCTCACAGACGCATACCTGTAAGTTTACACCCAGGCAGCTGCAGACTTCAACTACAGACATGCAAGTCCAGAAAGACGAGTTAACGACAAGGGAACAAAACAACAACAACAACAACAACAACAACAACGTTTTGCTCTGCTATGTTCCTACTTTGTTCCCAAGGGAACTAAACCGTGATCTGATCTTCCTTCCCCATCAACACATCGAATAACACACAATTTAACCGACTGTTTAGCGGTAGTTCTGAGGACATTTACTCAAGTACAATTGAGAGGTAACGTACTTGTATTTTACTTGAGTGTTTCCATTTTTCCGCAACTTTACAACCTTTAACCCGTGTTTTTAAGAGAGGTTAAGATAAGATGACGTCAGACTCCAGTTGCGAATTCACAAACTGCCAAAAATAACGTTTATTTTTTAGTACTTTTTAAGTTAATTTACTAGAAAACGCAACGTGTTGCATGTAAAGACGAGTTGTCACCTTCTCACGAGATTTGTTTGCTGATCCAAACATCACGTTCAGGTTTTGTCTCCGTTAGACCAGAATACACCTGATATGCGAGTAAAGGTATGTCGATATAAAGGCTAGGATGCATGTGACACCACCACAAGGCATCTGGTTTACCTGTGAGGCCGAGACACCTCGCTGAGACCGGGTGTAACGGCAGCTAGCTTAGCTTAGCTTAGCCGGCGCAGAAGAGCCAAAAGCGAAGCTAACTCACGAGCCACGATACCAGTTAACGTCTAACTAACGTGTCGCCACGTCAGCGGGTCGTTTGTACGATCGAACACGATCATCTCAGGTGCGTACAGGTGAGATAAAGCGACGGCATCACGCAGAAGTGTGAGAGAGAAGTTCACCACCTCGGCTAACTACGCAGCTAGCTAACAAGCTAACAACAAGCATCTCTTCCGGCCGATCCTCGGGTTCGTAGCGGCAGGTGAGACGCCAACAAGGAGGAAGACAGGTGAGCTAACCGTGAGGTGACGTCCGCTGACGGCCATGACTCGGTTAAAGGCGGCTCCGTCCGTTAACGTTGCCGGATTGAGCCGGTTGAAGAGCTCCCGGACGGCAGAAAGTGAAGGTTGAGTCAACCGGCTGCTGCCTCAATATCCCCCAGCATGCACCGCGGTGACAGGTTGGCTCTACGCTGCTGCTGCTGCTGCTGCCTCAATATCCCCCAGCATGCACCGCGGTGACAGGTTGGCTCTCTGCTGGGCTGTTTTGGGTTCTTCTAAACTTTCCAATGTTTAACAGGTACTTCAGTTCAGTAACAAAGTACATTTACTCAGGTACTTATGTACACATTTGCTGTACTAGTACTAAATCTGCTTTTAACCTGTGATGCTAGTTAAGTATGTTTTTGTTTTGTTTCTTACTGTTATGTCATCTCTCTTGTGTACATTGTTATTGCTTCTATTGTTTGTTTTTACCATGTAAAGTGCCTTGAGTACCTTTTTAAGCGCTATACAAATAAAATGTATTATTATTATTATTATTGTACTTCCCATTTCATGCCACTTTATACTGCTACGCTACTACAACTCAGAGTTAAATATTGTATTTTTACTCCACTACATCTGTCCGTCATCTTTAGTTGCTTTTCAGAGTACAATTTTTCATCCCCTCTATGCATAATAATCAAAAAATTTTCTCTCCCAAATTAAAGGCATAATTTGGGGCTTTTTACTTTTGAAATTGTATCGACTAAACTGTTATAATAACAAATAGAAAGAATTATATTAAATAAAATATACACTTACACATTAGACCAACCCATCTTTATCATTTTTGAATGGTAATGAATTCCTTTATTTTTTTAAAACGTACACAAAATTTTCCTTGGCACACACTGAATATTGAAATTAATGATTTATTTCTCATAAAGATATTCATGTACTTTAAAATATGGCTGGCAGCAGGACATCACACCATGTGGGTTGAGGTAGTCAGCACATACACACGGAGGCCTCGCCGTCCTTATCCTCAGGCTTTGTTTACTATTACAAAGTGTGATTTAAAAAAAATATATATTACAAAATATAAAAACTATTCCACCCACGGCATCAGCGGCCTTCAGTTAATCCCGGTCTATATGCTGTTAGGTCATATTTACAGTAGTCGTGTCCTGTGGGCCGAACGTCTGTCGGCATTAAAATGTATTTAGAAAATCTGTGCCTCTGACGACAGTAAGAGAAACCGATCAACAATAAAACAATGAAATGTTATGCGACAGTTCCCACACGGCTTCAACTGTCCTCAAGTAGATCTCTCCGTGTTGAACATCTGGAAGAGTGAGTACAGAGCGGGTCTCGAACAGCAGTGAGTCCCGGAGGTCGTGACCTTCGTGACCTTCGCGCCCTTCGCTTCAGGCCAGTTTGGTGACGGTGACGCCGCCTTTGATCCACAGCGTGTCGATGTCGCCGAGCGACGTCAGTCTGTGGTGGAAGTCGAACAGCTTCTGTCCGTCCACGAACACGCGGAACCGAGTCTGTTCACAGTGGATCTCCATCTGGGGAGGGGAGACGAGGCACGAGCGGAGGTTCGGTTCTTTTCAATGCGACACCTGACGTGAATCATCGGATGCGTTCCACGAATATAAAACAAAAATCGCACATTACAGGTTCAAAATGTCTGATTGAGATATTGACGTCTACTTTAATGTGTCGGGAGAACAACATGTTTCAGGTTTATGTGATCGTCCTTTCTCTAAAAACTGAAAACAGAGTGTTGAAAACAACAATTATAAGCAGTGAAGCTACGAGGGGCCCAGTGCGCACTATTTTGAAGGGCCTCAGCGCGCACGCTAGTTACTAGTTATCAAACACACACACACACACACACACACACACACACGCAATGTGTTGTCACGTCACATGATCAAATAGAGACTTGAGATTGGACGACAACAACATACATATGAACCGTCATGGCACGTACGAAAATAATAAGTTATTCATTTAATTTAATCGTTTATTTTTTTTTTTTTTTTAAATAGTTTATGTGTGATGAGTGCATTTTATTATAGATTGCTACTGACTTTACAAAGTCAACACAGAGAGAGAGAGAGAGAGAGAGAGAGAAGCATATATAGTAGTAGCATTTGTACATACAAAGTAAGAACAATATATTAAAAAAATTAGAATAATAGGAAAATAAGAAAAATGCACAATATATACAAGAAATATAATATAATAATAATAATAATATTAAATTAAATTAACTAACAAAACGAAACAGTAGCGCAAAGACAACATATGGATGCGTGGCCCACTCTTTCCGTGGGAACCCACGTCCCAGAGGCCCCCCGTCCCAGAGGCCCCCCGTCCCACAGGCCCCCGTCCCAGAGGCCCCCGTCCTACAGGCCCCCGTCCCAGAGGCCCCCGTCCCAGAAGACCCCGTCCCAGAGGACCCCGTCCCAGAGGCCCCTGTCCCAGAGGCCCCCCCGTCCCAGAGGCCCCTGTCCTACAGGCCCCCGTCCCAGAAGCCCCCGTCCCAGAGGCCCCCGTCCCAGAAGCCCCCCGTCCCAGAAGCCCCCCGTCCCACAGGCCCCTGTCCTACAGGCCCCCGTCCCAGAGGACCCCGTCCCAGAAGCCCCCCGTCCCAGAGGCCCCTGTCCCACAGGCCCCTGTCCTACAGGCCCCCGTCCCAGAAGCCCCCGTCCCAGAGGCCCCCGTCCCAGAGGCCCCTGTCCTACAGGCCCCCGTCCCAGAAGCCCCCCGTCCCAGAAGCCCCTGTCCTACAGGCCCCCGTCCCAGAAGCCCCTGTCCTACAGGCCCCCGTCCCAGAAGCCCCCGTCCCAGAGGCCCCGTCCCAAGCCCCACAGGCCCCGTCCCAGAGGCCCCTGTCCTACAGGCCCCCGTCCCAGAGGCCCCGTCCCAGAGGCCCCTGTCCTACAGGCCCCCAGAGGCCCCCAGAGTCCCACAGGCCCGTCCCAAGCCCCCGTCCCAGAGGCCCCCCGTCCCAGAAGCCCCCGTCCCAGAGGCCCCCCGTCCCAGAGGTCCCCCGTCCCAGAAGCCCCCATCCCACAGGCCCCCGTCCCAGAGGCCCCCGGTGCGATCACATGGTCTGTGTTCACGCCCCTGGTTGGAGGAACCAGTGGTTGTAATTCTGATTTTCTGCTCAATAAATATTTGTAACCATCCCCGGTTTGAGAGGCCGGAGAGCGCCCCGCACAGACTTACCTTGAACGGCTGGTCTCTGATGAAGGGGAAGAAGGGCACGGCCCGGTCGGCGTCCCCCCAGGATCCGGCCACGCAGGCCCTGCGCAGGACTTGCCGGTCCCCGAATCGAACGCAGAGCTCCAGAGCCACGTCGGGCGGAGGCTCCCCGGAGCCACGACCGCATGTCAGGGCGACGTAGAACCTGAAGGACGAACACCAGACACACGACTCACAACACCGTCCTGACTCTGTGGGAAAGGGCTCAGATCGTAACACAACACAGCAGAGAGACACGTGGGGGTTTCTCAGCAAGTTCCAACAACCAGTGGTGGAGAAAAATTGTCTTTTACTTAAATAAAAATGTGAATACCATGGTGTAAAAATATATAATTAAAGTACACAAGTATACACATTAAAATGTACTTAAAAGTACTCATTATGCATAACGGCCCATTTTATTAATAATATTTGTAATATGTATTTTTTTATTTTTTTTATTTTTGGAAATAACCTTGTGTGTGTTGAGAGTAAGTAACGCATTTGTTTCTTATGCCTCGAGACCAGGAGTAAAAACTTCTTTTTTTTTTTCCACAGTTAATGCTCTCCAGCGTCTATGTTGACACTTTTTTTTACTCATTATGCATAACGGCCCATTTAATAATAATATTTGTAATATGTATTTTTTTATTTATTTATTTTTTTAAAAATAATATTAACAATAATAAAAAAAAATTACAGGAAGAGATGCTTGTCCTATTTTTATTTTTTTTATTTTTTTTTATCAGTTCAGTAAAATGAAGATAAAACAATTTTACTAATCTGATGGAAACACAAACATACCGGCCTGTTTGAGAACCAGTATTACATTATTATTATTATTATAACATTATTACAACAGACAGACCAAAGCCCATCAGGAGAGCAAGGCCCAGTAAAGATCATCTCCTATAAGTTCTGGTATATATATTTTTTTAGCAAACTGGCATCATTAAAAGACAAATGATCTATTAGCGGCTGCTGTTGTCAGCGACCCCATGAATGAACAGACAACTTGTCAAGGAAAGAGTTTTACCTGTCAGGACACGAGTCCACCACACCCACCACCACGACCTTCTTCCCCGGACGCATCCCACCTGTGATGTGACCTCGGAAAGGAACCGCCTGCGCGCACACACACACACACACACACACACACACACACACACACGCACACACACAAGATTAATAATTCTGTATCTATGGACTAGAACAAAATAAATAAAAGACATGAAAGCTTCTGAGTTGAATACAAGAAGTGTAATGGAAATCATTAACATAATTTACCGTAACATTAAAAAAAAAAATAGTAATATACTGTATGCTGGACTACAAACGGGTTCGGGGGAAGACATCTCGAGAATACAGGTGAAATATTTTGAGAAAAACGGCTACCAGATTTCTCTCAGCATTTCCGTCAGGAGGACGAACACTCGGTTTATTTTCATCACTTCTCTGTGGAACAACCCATTTCTGAAAGGAAAGAGGGGGGGTCATCAATATCATTAGGATTCATCTTTTTAGCTTCCACAGAGGCCAAATGTTTTTCATTGTGGGCCATATACAGAAATATATAGTTAAAGACCAAATAATAATAAATGCATAGTTTTCAACCAGTTACACTGCAAGAAAATCTGTGTTTCAGACCAGAAAACCAAATATGCCATCAAAAATAAATTTTCTATAAAAAAACAAAAAAAAACACAAACCACTACTAAAGGGTTCAACATTTTACATTACAGTAGTTTATTGGTGGGGCCACATTTTTAACAAAAACTATAAATTTAAAGTATTGTAATACTTTTAAACTGTAATAAAGTGCATGGCCCAGATGCCCACTTAGATTATTATGATGATATGTGTAAATATGTAAATAAGTACTCAAATGCGCTACAAGTATATCAAAATATGTATCTTCATTTCGGTTTCTTACTTACAATTTATTTTTTATTAATTCTGAACATCCCAATGAAATGTATTGAGCCACATTCAAATAATTTGTCATTATGTGTTTACATTAAAAGTTAAATTATATAAAATATGTAGTACTTAGTATAACATAATTATAACACGAAGTAAAGTAAAATGATAAACACCTTAAAGAGAGTTTGGTAAAAAAAAAAAAAAAGATAAGAAAAAAGTGTTTTGTTTGCTGACCCTCATTATAATTGACTGACTGAAGTCAAAGCAACAAAGGTCACAGCGTGACCTCGCGCACCCTGTGACCAGCACGTGCTGCGTCAAGGCAGAATAAAACAGGAAGTAGAATGAGTGCAGGTTTTACCTTCAGAATAAAAGCACCTGATATGACCAGAGTGCTACAGAGGTTCACGTATCATGAAATTGTGAAAAAGGGAGATAATAGTTTGATGTAGTATAGTTTTAAATTGAAAATTAACCACCAAGGACAAACACCCTTAACTCATGTGTAGTTCTACTTTGTAAATAACTTCTCAAGTCCTTTAAACCCCCCAAAATCCCAGAGCTGATACAAAGACATGACCCATACTGCTACTGGGTAGTTTTATCTTCACCGATAGTAAGACATCATAATCTATTAGTATATTATATTTTGAATTATTAACTTGTAAATTAAGTTATCATATAAATGTAATGCAGTAAAAAGTACGATTTGTGCTTCTGAAATGTTGTAAAGGAGAATAGAAAAAGTAGCAAAAAATGCAAATTGTGAAAGTACTAGCACCTCAAAATTGTACTCTAGTACAATACTTGAGTAAATGTACTTCAGTACAACAGCCCTGGTTTTCCCCGTCACTTGAAGTGTAAAACCAGTAGCAAGTAAACACTTTCCTACTGAACCCTATGACTGTGTTTATTTGACTTTTGTATAATTTACTTCATATAGATATTTAAAATCCTGCCACGTATAGACGATTGGTGCTTTTATTTTGTTAACTCTCACCGGAAGTCGTGATTGTTTCTTCTCTGGCCAGCTTCACACCAGTCAGAGGACGACAGGTTCTTTAAGAAAACTAGTTTTAAGTCACCTGAGGAACACAGACACTGAACTCAGAGGAGTTAAAGTGCCGCCCCGGGCCGACCGCTCGGCCTCCTCTCCCCCCGCGGTGCTTCTTCACATGATCCCTCACCTGCTTCCGGTCCGCTCAGGTGTGTGTTCAGACTCACCTTCCTGCCCTGCGCCGTCACCCTGCGTGTTTCGGCCATGTTGATCCCGAGAAAACCAAAACGAGCTGCAGGTCCAGTTTGTCCGCCTCCGACGTCTCCTGTGACGTAAAGGCTTCAACCTGCCTCATTACACTCCAACACGCACACGCACACACACACACACACACACACACACACACACACACACACACACAGTAATCAGCTGCCCCTGCATGCCTTTCCCTCTCAGGTCGATAACAAGAGAGCTTATTGTGAGTCTGTGGCTGCAGGCAAAACCCCAAAATATGTAATCTTTTGCAGGAGGTGCGTTGAACACCGTTTCCTGAAAACAACGAGACTCTGAAGATGAAGATGAATGTTTGTGTGAAAGCAAACAGCACTTATTAAGTTTACCGGTTATTAGTTTAGGCTTCACCTCCGTGTGAAGGTTGATTTTATTCGTGTTAAAAATGTACACTAGTAGTATTGTGCAGTTAGACATATAATTTCATAAACCTATTTTACTACCTATATTATTTGATGTAATCCTTTTCTGATGAGCCGACTTGGAGAGAGCTATTTACTTTCTCTTATTTTTTTATTTATTTGTTTTGTTGAACCTGTGGATTGTCAATAATGTAATTATCCCGGGAAGAATAGTTGTTCCTGCCTTATAAACTAATATGGATCCCAAATACAGTAAAAGTAAACAGATAATTGATATTTTTTTTCTTTCTATATCTAATTATCTTGAGGTTTACTTAATTAATAATAATTTAGGATAGGAATATATAAGCATTATGCTT
>JACSYO010000142.1:167500-185000 GCA_016806645.1 Ophiodon elongatus
TAATGACGAGGGGGGGCAGTTTAATGACGAGGGGGCAGTTTAATGAGGAGGGGGTCAGTTTAATAACGAGGGGGGGCAGTTTAATGACGAGGGGGCAGTTTAATGACGACGGGGCAGTTTAATAACAAGGGGGCAGTTTAATAACAAGGGGGCAGTTTAATAACGAGGGGGTCAGTTTAATAACGAGGGGGCAGTTTAATGACGAGGGGGCAGTTTAATGACGAGGGGGGGGCAGTTTAATAACGAGGGGGCAGTTTAATGACGAGGGGGCAGTTTAATAACGAGGGGGCAGTTTAATGACGAGGGGGCAGTTTAATAACGAGGGGGCAGTTTAATAACGAGGGGGCAGATAATTACGAGGGACTCGTACCACTGATACAGGAAAGAGTTGAGCAGAGTGAACAGCAGCAGGGGAAGCTGGGAAAGCAACGCCATCCAGCTGTCGTAGTCGTAGGCTTTCGTGGAGCCGCCCCAGCTGGTGGTGGAGGAGGAGGTGGTGGAGGTGGAGGAGGAGGTGGAGGTGGAGGAGGTGGAGGAGGAGGTGGTGTTTGGTGCTGCTGCGAGGCGCTGGTTGAAATACTTTTAACAAAAAAGGGAAAAAAGAACAACGTTCTTTATAAAAGTATTTATCTGCAATAACACTGTACAATAAATCACCTGTGGCCAAATAAACCTCCCAACTATAGCTACATCTGCACTACGGTTTCGCTTTGTTAGTTAATTTAATTTAATATTATCATTATTCTATTCTATTTGTTGTATAGATTGTGCATTTTTCTTATTTTCTTATTATTATTCTATTCTATTTTTGTATATATTGTTCTTTTCTTATGAATTCGTATTCTTAAAAATGCTGCTGTACAGAAAAAATGTCCCCTTGCGGGATTAATAAAGTATTTATCTATTTATTTATTTATTTATTTATCTATCTATAGGAAAGTAAATGTCTGGAGAAACTTTGTTTACCATCTTTGTTCTATTTACTGTACATATGCTTCTATTTTCTATTATCTTTGTTGTCCTTGTTTTTATCTGTGTGTGTATTTCTATCTTTCTGTGTATAAGTACATCGAGAGTTTGTTCACGTACTTCTCCAATTAAGCCGATTCAGATTCTTAAGAAGCTCCAATTTTACAAGTTAAGCTCCAATGACCAACGATCCAATATCATTGATGCAAAATGCAAAACATTGATACATATCATCTCTAAGTTATGCTTTTATTTTGAAAGTCCGTCCCAAGTTGTTTCCTCCTTCCTACAGAACCCACAAATGAAATCGTCCAAATCATGCTTTTTATGAGTTGATATAATTGTAATAGTTGATTTAAATGGTCACATGACACCGTCGAATGTCCTTAAAGTCGATATATATACACAATATCGTGGTGAAATAAACCTCTTCTTAAGATGAATGAAGCAACAACCTGAGACGCCGTCATGAAGAAGTTCCAGGGCAACAGAGTTCCCAAACCGAGCACGAAGATGATGACGGCTGCAGCCTGACCGCTGTGGAAACAAACAAAACCTTCGAGTCCTGAACTTCCAGTTAAAACTTCATGTTTGTACAAAAAATAAACTATATCAGACTCACCGGTCGGCAGGTGGACGAGGTTTCTTTTCGTTCCACATCCTGTTGCTTCAGGTTTTCTGCACTAAAGTAAAGGAAAAAAAAAGTGCTTTTAATTCATGACTATTGTGTGTTCCATGTTTTTAATGTACAGCTCTTTTATGATGATGATTTTTGTAAAGTGATTAATGATTTTTGTAAAGTGCCTTTGAGAATTTTGAAAAGCGCTATATAAATAAAATGTATTATTATTATTATTATTATTAAAAGCATCTAAATAAACAACATGGTGTGTTTACAGAACTCGTGCTGCGTCGGTGATATCAGTATCGTCCACGACTGACTCAAAGAAATACAAAGGTAAACTTTTTACAGAAAAGTAATAAGAAAAAAATGTAGAAAGTATTCATGTACTTTATTAACTAGAAGTACCACAATGTCAAATATATTGTACATACAGATGGTTTAAACTGTTTAATCTGTAAATGCATCACATTGTAAAAACTGATCATATGTTTTGTGGCCTTTATGAAATTTACATTTATTTAACGACATTTGACTGATAATAAATTACTTTTACCTCATAAGTCTGAATGCAAGACTTTAAGGCCGCAATTATTCCCCTTCACTAAATAAGTCCCTTTATATATTTTAATGAAATAATATTAATAAAGAACTAATGGATTAAATTGTGATTTAAGAAATGAGTCATATTAAAAAAAAAAGTTAAGTAAGTTTGTCACAAATAATTTGATGATTGAATCATTTTCATGTAATTAAAACCAAATAACCACCTTCATAAATATTATTAAAGCAAACTGACATTCACACTCCCAAGTCTCTTAATTGTCGTTTCCTCGCTCCTCGATCTTCGCCTGAACCGGAAGTTGTTCTGCGCTGTCATATTGAAGGCCGTCCCAAAGCTCTTATTTCTGCTCTGAGGAGCGAGGAGCGAGGAGCAAGGAGGCATCTCGGAGGAGCCATGAGCGAGGAAGCGAGAGAACAGGCTTCCAGGAAGTGTTTTGACGCTGGCCACGCCCCCTTATTGTTCATCAGTTATCTGATTGGTCGGACTGATCGCTGGAGTTTCATACCAGAGTGAAGACGGATCACAGATTAAACTCTATATATTTGATTTGTTTTCTGAGTGTCGGGTTTTCTGAGTTATATCATTTAAGTTTAACCTGAAACATTGAGGCTAATAAATTAATTCCAGTGTTCAAGAGAAACCATAATCGCCATAATTGCAAAACATACAGACGCAAATAATTCATAAATAAAACAAACGCATTTCGCCGGTAGAAATCGGCCGTGTGCGTATAAGCAGGACACAGAACACAGTATAAATACCACACACTGTGTATAAATACTCAATGCCGTTTGTTAAACAGGTAACAGACTACAGAGAGAAAACATCTCCACACTGTTAGTGATAATAACAGTGTCTTTATTAGTATAAGTAGTAGTTTAACACCATTAAATGAACTGAAAACATCATACGATCATTGTTATTAATATTTTAAGTGGATTGTTATTGGAATGTGAGCTAAAAACTGTCCGTGAGACCGATCATGTGTTCAGACTGGAACTCCTCTAAAGTCTCTCCAGCTGTTAAAGCGACTCACAGCTGATCCAGCTGTGATCAGCTGATCCTCCGTCATCAGGAACAGACGTTCCTTCACGTGACGCTTTCGAGGAAAGGACGTCTCATGTCTCTTAAAACATATTTCCTCGTTTCCTCTCTCCCTGCATGGTTTCCTTGCGTCTCTCCATGCATCCCTGGTGGGCGGGACTAGGACGCAAGGAAAAGACGCAAGTGAGGGAAACGGGGAAGCAGTTAAGAGACTTGGGATGCACCCTATATGTCTTGGCTATAAGTGAACGTAACATTATATATATATATATATATATATATAAAAGCCTATTATTATTATTATTATTATTATAATTATATATATATATATATATATATATATATATATATATATATATATATATATTAATATTATTATTTTTATAATAAAATAATATTATATATATATATATATTATTATTATTATTATTATTATTATTATTATTATATATATATATATATATAAGCCTATTAAATTATCTTTGTATATCATTAATGATGACTTTTAATCCTCCAAGCAACAAATAACATCACAAAATGGAAGCAGCCTAAACGTATAAATCACGTGTATCCCCACGTGGCAGGTTAATTTGGATATTAAACATAATATTTGGCTGTAGAAGCCTAAAGCTGGTTTATCTATTGTATATTAAAACTCTAATATCACCTGAACTATGTATTATCCCGCCTTCCTCTTATTAATGGCGCATTTATTCTCAAAGTAAAACCAGCTAGCCATTCAGAGGTCCACGTGGAAATCACTCCATTTAAGTGAAAGTGATGACCACGCGGCAGACGGAGCTCACCTGGGTGTCGGGTCCGAGCTGGTGTCCCTCGCGGATCCCTCGCGGGTCTGACAGGTGAAATGAAAAAGGCGCGCGCGCTCCTTTTGGACGTGTTTCGAAGGAGGAACCGCCTCCTTCCGGGACTGTCTCGTTATTTTGCTGCCGCGTCACTGTGGTGGGTTCATGGTCGGACAGGACTAACGTGTTCAAGGCCATGAGGATATTTAATATATTTAGAACAAATTAAATGATAATCTTAATCATATTACGACCCCCCCATGTGGGGCTCCTGATCCCCATTTGAAACCACTGGTTTACTTATTAGATATCATTCAGATGTTTATGATAGTGACCTGTTTAAACTGGTTTTCTATAATCTGTATAAAGTAAAATTATAATCTATTTAAATAAATAGGTCGATTTTTTTTCTAATATAGTCTGCCTGTTTAACAAAATACGAAAATAATTATGATTTTCAAGTCTATTTTTCATTCATTCAAAAACTTTGAGAAGCAGACAAATATTATGTGCTGCTGTTTAGATACATTTCAAGTGTCTTTTTTGTTGTTGCTATAATTTAAATGTTTTCATTCATTTTCTTTTTGTATTAATTTGAAGAAAAAAACACATGTTTTGTAATTTCACAACTCCAACACTAGATGGAGCTCTTCTGACCTCTACATTAAATAAACACAGGATATCTGAGAGTAAACTAAAGCTGTGTGTGTCAAAAGGATGAGCTTTCCTGGAAAAAATAGGGACAAGAAAATTGGAAAGTTAATGAAGGAAAGAGGTTAACATGAACTCCACTAAGGATCTTGAATTAACCTTCAACCGAGGCGAAGTGACTCATCGTGTGTTGAAGGTTGAACTCATTTCCCCAAGTTAATATACTTTTAACTGCCTGGCTGGTTCATCCTGCTCTGCGTGTTTGTACCATGAATACTGTACGCACGACCAAAACAGGCTGTTCTTCATGCTGAAACATAAGAGAAATATAACCATGTGGCAGTCAAAGAATTATGTGCAACTTTAATGCAACGCAGCACTATTCATTTTCTTCATGATTGATGTAGGAGCTATTTCATTAGTTTGATTATTGTATTATTATTTGTTGTTTTAGTGTTTATTTTTGTTGGCACTAGGGGCACTAAGCACCAGGTCAAACACTTGTTGGGTGAAATGATAAAGGTGGCAGTGTCAGTAAAGCAGGAAGGGACATGTTGTTTTTTTTTGGGGGGGGGGGGTGCATGATGAGTGAATTTCTGTGAATTAAAGCGGTGTCATTCTGTTTAACGAATGTCTTCATTAATGCCTAATAAATGATGATTCAATGAAAAACTTAAAACATAAAGCATATTGTGACAAAGTGCTTCAGAACTCACCATTTGTCCCCATGTTTCTTTATTGACTTAGTGCGGCATTTCATTAATCATATCTTTTATTGTTGCTAGCCATGACCACAAAGTGGTTCAGGGTCCAGGGGAGGAGGTGCCCAACCATTTCCTCTGTTTGTACTGGTGTCAGCGGTGACATCATGGGGGCTGGTCCAAGTGTGTGTGTGTGTGTGTGTGTGTGTGTGTGGGGGGGGGAGGGGGAGTGAATGGTTTCACCGGATCGGGCTGATTGAAGGCTCTATTTGACCCGATGCCTTCAGCTGTTACAGGTGGAAACAAGCGACCTCACGGTGTAGCTGTGTGCACGTGAGGTTATGGCTGAAGTTAATCTAAGTTACTTTAGAGACGAGTTAAGATTTTGTTTGTTTTGTTTGTTTTGTATTGTTTGCATGTCTGTTTGAGCACACGTGTAGCAGAGCTACTTATGTAAATAAACACCTTTGGTTCCTGAACAAAGTATTTCATGTCTGCCTCCTACCACTTTCCAAGCCGGTCAGGCTTCACCACACATATAATGCACAATATAGAGAGTTTTTAAACTCTGTGTGTGTGTGTGTGTGTGTGTGTGTGTGTGATAAAATACTTGTCATGGTCCTAATTTGGTGAAAGTCATTGTACAAGTACACTTCCTGACAACAAATATTAACAAAACGTGAGGAGAACGGTTCAGTTTGTGGAATTGTAAGCTTTAACAGTAAATACACATGTTGTTGTATACAGAATATATAATCAGATATACAAAACCACTTGGACTTAACAATTCTCTTAAATGCTGGATGAAACTGACATTTTAAACATCTTTTAAACATAAATACTTATTTTTCCTCCTTTTTATGGAGCTTTAGGCTCGAAAATTCCTGTTATTCCACAGAGTCTAACAGTATCAGTGTCAGTCAGGCATTAAACACAAAGGTCAAAGGAACACACCAGCAACAAGGAGCAGCCATCCATTGTTAATGACTTTAAATCAATATGGAACATGGTTAAAAAAAAAAAAAAAAAAATATATATATATATATATATATATATCAAATTGAAAACATTGCAACTATATTCATAAATACGTGTTATGTGTTACCAACAACCGCTTCATGTCTTAATTACTTTGGGCCACCTTTGATCATCACCTTTGAAAATGCGGTGGAGTGATTTTACTCCTTTTACTTTGAAAGGCTTACCGGAAGTAGCGTGCCGGTCTACATCCGGTGGATTTCAGAGCCGAGAACGAAGTCGAACCTCCACGACTTTTGTTGCTCAGTTTAACGGAGTCCCGTGCAGCTGGAAACTCGTTAAAAACTAACGGTTGGACCCCAAACTACCTTCTTCTGCTCGGAGACGGTTGACACCGGGACGGACACTTCCGGGGGAAACGGACGCGTTCGCACGAGCGGTTACTTTGGTGAGTTATCGGTTAAAAAGTACTTTATTCCTCATTTCTAATGACGTCACCACCTGCTAAACGTGTCAAATAACGAGCTGGTTCACGTTAGAGGACGAATTAGTACTTTATCGGTTCTTAACTTCAACCGACCTAAATTCATATATATATTCATAATTTTTTAAAATATTTTTTTAATCTAAAACATCCATAATTTAAAGCCATGCATGGCACATTGTTTTTATTTATTATTATCTATTATTATTATTATTATTTGTATCTATTTATACCCCATAATGTTAATGTCATGTGGTTTAATCTGCTTTTGTCATGTGGTTTATTCTGCTTTTAACACTTGTACAATTGTATTTAACATATTATTATACCATCCAGATGCATCACTTAAATATTCCTATAGTGCGTAATAAGCATTATACTGTTATAAGTATGGCTTTTTGTTTCTCTTTGTCTCTTTAAGTGACACAATACCTCTATGCTCTATAATGCCTATATGTTTCTTTCCAATGTGTGTGGTACTGAATTCAAGTATACACATACTACTCCAGACTCTTGAATCTTAGAGTATATATGTAGTATATTATCATCTTAAAATACTCCTTTACTGTATAATATTCCTATATTTCCTTCAAGTGTTTGTGCTTCTCACTACTGATTTTGAAGTTGGCTTTTTTTTTCTCACAGGGTAATTATAAATATTTCTCCATGCATGTCTACTTTTTTTGTTTTGTTACCAGAGTATATATATATATATATATATATATATATATATATATATATATATATATATATTACGCGTAGTATGTTGTCCTGAGTGGGGATCCAGCAGCGGTTGAGGTTTACTGGCCGGTCTGTCCGGCTCTGTGCAGCCCAGCTGGCCTCTTTTGTCTCCGGCCACACAAACTGATTAGCATGCACCATCCTATCGGGAGCATCTGTCCCCACAGACGCTGCTTTTGTTCACGTTAAACTTGAAAGTTTGCCCTTTTTGTTCAGCTGTCCCCTCATTTCTTTAAAAGCCTATTGATGTGACGACCCTTCGTCCACGCGCAAATGTTGACCTTAAAACCTGGAGAAAGTTTGTTCTGGGGGGGAGGGGTGAGGGGGTGGGGGTCAAACAAGAAGAGGGGGGAGAGAAGTGATGGTTGGAATCTGTATCACAATATCAATACTTGTTTTTTTTCCTGCAGGGTTTCACAGCAGAAGTCTGTGAAATAACCCCCTTTTTTAAAAAAATTAAAACATCGAGCCTCTGGGAAAAGGAGCGGAGGAGCATCATGTATGATGTGCACATTGTTTAGGACGTCATCTGATGAGAAAAATTAATAATAATCACAATGTCGAATGTGTCAAGATTTGTGGGGTTTACCAACTCTGCTCAACAGTTTCTTGAGGGAATAACGAGGCAATTATCCAAATGTGAAATGTATCGCACTTTGGCAAAAAAACAAATCAAATAATCAAACTGACGTTAAAATCAATTAACTGTGTTTTTACCGTTCTGCGTTGGGTGAGACCAGATCATTAATTTGGACAAATAAAATGATTAGAATCACAATATTATTTTACCAAAAAGTCGCTGAGTGATAATATTGAACCACCAGCCCCGGATCAGTATTATTAAGTTATTTAGGGGCGGTAATAAACTTTAGCTTTTGTTTGGCTTTTAATATTTAAATGTGAAATTTCCAAAACTTAATTATAATGATGTTATTAGGATATTAATCTTTTTAGTAAATCCTCCGGCGCTGCTTTACGTAACTTTGTGCTTTAATTCAAATATTGATGAGTAACCCATCTTTGGTAATCTGGTTAAACGTGTCCTAATTTAGATTTTTGACTGAATAATCCGCTTACACTGTTTACATGGAGCTGTAATGGGACCACACTGTTGCCCTAATCCGCCCTTAATTGAATCATTAGTGCGCACTGATGGTATTGTCTGTATGACCTCCCTCCAACCAACACACACACACACACACACACACACACACACACACACACACACACACACCCTCCTCCGCCTGTTATGGAGACAGTTTGACAGGCTGCTCACAGCCACAGCCTTTATCTCTTGCCATTGCCATGGAGAACTGGGTTAGTTGAGTGTGTGTGTGTGTGTGTGTGTGTGTGTGTGTGTGTGTGTGTGTGTGTGTGTGTGTGTGTGTGTGCGTGCGCGTGTACAGAAGGTATTTCCTCTTCGGGGCTGGTGGGAAAACACAACCGTGCTGGAGTCGTTCAAGTGTGTGATTTACACAACGAAATATCATCGGCATGTTTATGTCAACAATGGCTGCATTCCATTTAGTGATGCCAGTTCAGTGGCCACGCACTTACTGGATCACAGTTTATTTTGTTGTGTTAAGGTTCAGTCCAATGAGCGACTCCTGGTTTACTGTATTGACACAACCCAGTAACCAGACTCCATTTACTTGGAGCAGTAAACTTGACACCGAACTCAACTTGATGACTTGAAAGATATGCAAATTCAAGACCTGTTGTTCCTGTCAGTCGACTTAGACTGTTGTTAGACTGTTGTTAGACTGTTGTTAGACTGTTGTTAGACTGTCTTTAAACTGTTGTTAGACTGTTGTTAGACTGTCGTTAGACTGTCGTTAGACTGTCGTTAGACTGTCGTTAGACTGTTGTTAGACTGTTAGACTGTTGTTAGACTGTTGTTAGACTGTTAGACTGTTGTTAGACTGTTGCTAGACTGTTGTTAGACTGTTGTTAGACTGTTGTTAGACTGTTGCTAGACTGTTGTTAGACTGTTGTTAAACTGTTGTTAAACTGTTGTTAGACTGTTGTTAAACTGTTATTAAACTGTCGTTAGACTGTCGTTAGACTGTCGTTAAACTGTCGTTAAACTGTTGTTAGACTGTTGTTAGACTGTCGTCAGCTGTGCGCCAGAACTGAGGAGTAATAATAACAATAGAGACAATTCTGTCCGTGTGTGCGCTTTGTGTTGCATTGGCAACACATCCAAAGTTGTTGTTGTTGTTGTTGTTGTTGTTGTTGTTGTTGTTGTTGTTGTTGCACCTACAGGGTGTTGTATGTTTGCATTCATAAACAGAACACACAACACTGACTGACCTACAAAGGCCAAGTAGTAAAGACACGCGTGTCAACGAGCATGACGACGCTACGGCCGCGTCGCGGCTCACGTGGAACAGTAATCTGTCAAAGTATCTGTTGTACTTCATTATTGGGCGCTTCACTGTAAGTCTGTATAGTACTTCTGTTGGAACAATGACGTTTCATTTTCCCAGTGATCTGATTGGTCAGGAGTCGGGCTGACGACAGGTTTTTTTTTTTTTTTTTACTTATCTTCTGAACAGCCAGTTAACCGCGCAGACTACTGTGGACTACTACTGCCATCTGCCCCGGTTAAAGGTGAGCCAGCTTTACAGGCCTCGGGCGACGTCACCTGTGGTTACCTGTTTGCTGCTTCTCTGGATGAATAATTCACACGTCTAAATCCCCCCCCGCCAGAATTGAACGGGTGTAGGCGTCAGATGGCAGACTGATTGTTCTCACTGCTGATTTCTGTTGTTTTCCCTGTGGCAATGACCTTTCTGAATGAATGAGGAACCATTATTGAACAAGGAAGCAGTCAGAAAAGTGCCAAATAATAATAATAATTATATATTATATATAATTATTATTATATATATATATATATATATATATATATATATATATATATATATATATATATATATATATATAATATATATATATATATGTATAATATATATATATATATGTGTATATATATATGTGTATATGTATAATATATAATTATTATTATTATTTGGCACTTTTCTGACTGCTTCCTTGTTCAATAATGGTTCCTCATTCATTAAAATGTGTATTTTACCAGCATTGCACTCTTATGACGTTTTACAGAAAGAAAAACTGAAGTTTGACGACAATGCAAAGAAAATGCAAACCAATAATAACATAAAATAATCATGATAATTATAACATAAAATGTTAAGAATAAGAACATTTATGAAAAATTAAATACGTGATCCTGATCCAAGTCATTTCATATTCTGCCGATACCAAGTCCTGATCTGATACTTTCTAAAGGCAATAAGTAAGTAAGTAAGTAAGTAAAATGTATTTATGTCTCACTTTTTACAGACGGAAGTCACAAAGTGTTTGACAGGAGTAGAAAAACAAAATGAACACAATGTGACCTCACAAGGGGTCAATACATGTCAAGAAGTTTTTAAAACAAGAGATGTATTTAAGAAGGCACAGTAAAAAACAGATTAATAGCAGGCCATAGCGCATGGTGCGCACTTCAAGTTATTAAAATCAGCCTAATGTACATCCTTGACTATTGCATCGTCATTAACTCTGCATTGTATTGAGAAAAATGTCCCTTAATGTCTTGTATTAGATTATTTATACAAAATAAAGCATAAATTGGGCTCGATACCGATCAGTTATAAAAAAAATCCTCGATTTGACCTCCGATGGCGAACCCTTTGAGATCAACGTTTCTCTTGTTGCCACGGCGACGCCAACAAACTGCAGTCGAAACTAGTTTTGTCGTGAGCGCCTGGACTTCATCAAGCTTCGTGCTGTTGATCAGAACCCCAGTGAGGGATGAAATCAGCTTTGAGCCGCGGCGTGAACAGAGCGACGTGTGATTCACCTCCCCGTGTTAGACCTCAAAGAGGGAGGGGGGGGGCTCCGTCACGAGAGTAAAAGGGAACCCCACAAAAGAGCGGTTGTTGTGGAGGAGTGAAGTCACTCTAGAAGTCGTCCTCTTTATCTGGTGTCCAGTTACAGGCGGTGAATGGGTCTCTGTCCTCCTGCAGTTCACTGGCCGTATTCATGGCCACGGAAAATAAGCTCCGGCCGTGACGGAGGGGTGAGGCCCTCTTTTCATGATACGTGTATCTATAAATGTCTTTCCCCCCCCCCCCCCCCCAGGAAATGGGTCAGAGGAGGTGGGAAACGTCTGTCTCCAGTAGCACTGAACCACAGTTTGGTACATTTCAGCCAGACAAAGAAAAGAAAATAACTTTTTTTTTTTTTTTTTATTTCAGGGAGGTGTGCAAATAAATGTAATTACATGTTAAAAAGTTAGAGACGTATTGCACTGCCAGAGGTTACAGAAAATGCACTTGCAAGTCCAGTTGGCGAGTCCAGCTGTTTATATTCTAGCATCGGCCAAGTTGTCCTAAATGTTGATTTAGCTTGTTTGCCCTCAACTTTTCCCCCAACTGTAAAACTCTTAAGTTTCATCCAACCGAAGGTCAAAACAACCCCAATAGATCTTCTGATTACTTTCACGTGACACAAAGAAACCAGGTAACGCTCCAGTTTCTGACTTAATTATCAACATGTCTGATCGACTGATCCTCTCAGCTCTAAATCAAACCTATGACGTCATCAATCGTTAGAGTGCCTCAGGAGAGCAGATCGACCCGCGTTGGTGGTTCTTATGATTCGGTACCACGGGTTGTTTACATCCATGTTTACAGTAATCAGTAATAGATAGATAGATAGATAGATAGATAGATAGATAGATAGATAGTTTATTAATCCCGCAAGGGGAAATTCTTTCGGTACAGCACCATTTTTACATAAGAAAAGAATTTTTTTTACATAAGAAAAGAACAATATATACAAAAATAGAATAATAATAATAATAAGAAGAAGAAAATAAGAAAATAATCAATGCATAAGCAAATGCTCCACAGCGCCACTAGTGGTCAGAAACGTCACAGGTTACCTTTAAATAAGTGGCCTTTAACAAATTCTTCTGATGTTAGCGAAGGCGAGCTCTATTTCAGGTGAATAATAATAACAATGTTACAAACTACGAACTACTAACGATGCATGCAGCTGCTCTCCATGCATCTACAAAGCTGGAAAAAAAATTAAAAAACAAATTACCATATTTCCTTGAACGCGGTGAGTTTTGCTGTACAAACAGAATTACAGCATATTGAAGCATTAAACAGAATTAAGGATTTTCGGTGTCCTGAAGGGGCAGATATTCAAATCAGGCTGATGTTCGTCGTCCTCTTCTCTCGAAGCGAAGCGACTCCGAGGCGGCGAGAACCAGTTTTAAAGCAGGTGGCAGCTGTTTCCCAGCACACGGCCACACAGAATAATGATTATCATCTTCAGCGCCTCTTCATCGCACCACATCCTAACTGCTGATATTATTGGATGTTATCAACTCTTAATGCCGTTTTTTTGTTTCCTGTCATTTGTCTCACGGAAACCTGCTGTAAAAAAAACGGCTTCACGTTTCAGACTCGTGGGTGTTTTTTAAATCACGTGAACTCGTTATGAATAGAAATCTAATTGTATTTTACAACTGCTGATGTGAACCTTTTTAAAGTGCCACGCAGCTTCTAAACATTTGTCTGCGTGCAACTGTTCTTTCGATTGTGAGCGTTATAGAAGAAGAAGCAGCTTTTTAAAAAAAAGAAAAAGTCAGTTTTCCAGCAACTTCACTGAAATGTCATCATGAGGGTTTTGGGAAAAGATCATAATCGAAAGCTCAAAAAAGCTCAACAAGAGTTACAGCTGCTTTCACACGGTGACTCTTCACTTTATCGAGATCCAACATCTGCAGACGCCCTCGCCTCGGGCCAACAGAGTCTGCAGAGATTCAGTAGATTTGACCCGGTTGCTTGTAAAGACAACATCTTAACACTGAAACGTTTCCTGCAGAGAAATCCAAATTAGATTTTCTCCACAGTGACTCGACTGGTTGTTTGATTTCAGCGGGTATTGAAAGTGAGTAACATGAAGCATAAAGAATTTACTTTATTTGATGGATGCAGCTAAAGTCACCTTGTTCATCATCCAAATATTCCCCCATTGAGACTTCTGTTTCCAAACCTGCAGCCGGTGTGAGCTCCCTGTTGTTGGCTCGTCTCAGATTGCCGTGGAACTGGAAAGAATCGTGGATTTAATTTCCAATTTCAGGCGTGGAAATATAAGATACTGTAGATCCTTCGTCGAGAGCATTTCCTCGTCTTCGTTTACTAAAGTAGCCGACCTTTTGGCTCATTGACGACACAGCAAGGTTACCGTGACGACGGAGATATCGCACAGGGTTTTCTCGAGCAAGTGTCTGGTTTTGAACTAACCCTAAAATAAAATAAAAAGTCGTCGTGACCACCACTCGTGGAGCTCGCAGGTTTGTGCTCACGCTGTGACGTCAGAGTTTGTGCTTCTAAATCTTCTCTTCTCGCGTCGTCGTCGTGTCGTCGCCGTGTTTCCGGTACATTCTCGCGAACATGAACTCTCAGGAATTTCGTGAACATGAACGTGAACTCCGGGGGAATTTCTTCAAATTTGGCTCAAAACGTCGACTTAGACTCCAGGATGAACTAATCTGAATTTTGGTGGTCAAAGAGTTCTGGGCCGTAAAACAATAAACGAATATGCTAATTATGACAATTTCAAGTGTCAAGAAGAATGAAGCGATGACATTTTGGACAGACGTGGTCAAACAGTAGTTCTAGTTTCCTGGTACAAAGGATCGTAACATCAGAGTGCGTCACCCCGTCACCCCGTCACCCCGTCACGGACGCACACCCAACAACCCCACTCAGTGTGCGGCACTGAAGTCACACATTGTCCCCCCCCCCTTTTCCCCTCAGTGTGGGTGTATTGTTAGTAATGATTGTGTGTTGTGTTGAAGCCTGTGTGTGTTTTGTATAAATGTCTGAGGAACAGAAGTTATGCTTTCTCTGAGAAACAGAACTCACACTTTGTCTTACGGATCGTATCTCGTGTGTCTGCAGGTGATGTGTGGACCGGCGCCGATGGAGACGTTCTGAGGGTGACAGTAAAAGTCCTCCCCCCCCCGCGCCCCCGTCTCCCCCCTCTCCCCCCTTTGAAGGCTGCCCAGATGTTTTCTCTCGGTCAGGAAAACATCTCCACCTCCCCTGCTTCCACCAAAGGACCGGTGAAATATGGAGAGCTCATCGTGCTCGGGTAAGAAGCTCACTAAGGAGCTTTAACCGCTGCGGTCAGAACTTCTAAATCACCAACATGGCGCTTTTTAAAGGCATCATCATCACCGCTCTTCATTTTCTGATGAACAACATCTGTTTTTAGAGCTGCTTCTGACTTTACAGGCAGAACGAGAACTTTTGAGTAATGAAAATTCCTCTAGATAGTAATCGGCCACAGTGGAAATTTAGTCCGCTTTATTTGTGTATCAGGAAACTGCATTTTCAACGTGTGGTCAGTGTTGGTGGCTCTTTTCAGGGACACCATGACATCCAATAATACAGAATCAGCTGGCGAAAGCATTGCATTCACGAGTTAAGACACCCGGTAAACAAACATTGACCATAAACAATCTAGTTTTAGCCTTTTCTTAAATATCAAAAGTGCTACCAAGAAAGTACCCATCTCAAGAAAGGTTCAAGTCTCAACAAGCTAATTTACAGAGACGGTCACGAATGAGCTGCTTTGAGTTGTTTTTTTTTTTCCTGCATGTAAAACTACGTGTTGGGGAATTTTTATTTTGGCTTTGTGATAATATCATTCTTCCCAGAAGCTGCGGTAAATAATTTGGATCACACACCTACATAGGTTACGTGAAAATGACAGTATGTGAGGAGGAAGTTCATCCAAACCGGATAAAAAAAAAATACAAAATTAGTATTCTAGGAAATGACAGAAGAAAAAAAGGCTTGTTTTGCAATAACAGAAAGCTCCATGAGAGCAAAAACTCCGGGCTTCTTCTTTCCTGCGTCGGTGCAGCAGGAGAGTTACATTACGTTACATTAAGTTACATTTAGCTGACGCTTTTATCCAAAGCGACTTACGACGAGTGCATTCAACACACACTGATGACAGGGGCGACCATGCAAGCGCATGTTCGACCAGCTGGGACAAGTCAAATGCTTGTTGAGCCTTTTTTAAAATACAAGTTTTTATATGATTTAATATACACCAATAAACACCTTTTATAGTACCTCGTATCATAAATGCTGCTTTGTGTCTTACCGTGCCAACATCTATATGGAAGAAGGTCTCGCTGCTGTCATGACCGAGACAAAACTGCTGTGTCGTTCAGGGCTCAGGATTGTTTGAGATTTTCTTTTTTTTTTTTATTTCAACTGAATTGTGGTGGTTTGAGAAATAAAGATGTATTTCTCTACATAACTCCGAAGCCAAAGCTCTCTGCTGTTAAATGCTTATATGCACCTCTACTTGTGCAGATGAGAATTTATTATTACACGAATCACTTCGTTTGAGCCCAGAAGGCATCTGTGGCGTTTTTATGTGCAGTTTGAAATTGCTCAGGAAGCAACAAAACCCCACCTCGTCTAGTTAAATGCGTAAAAAAAAAAACTCAACCAGAGAGCAAAGAATGCAGCCGACTTCCTGACCGAAGGCCGCTCACTGCGGAGCAAGAGAGCGCCTGTGGTTCAGGGAGACGGAGACACCTTGGGAGACCTGCGGCCAGCCGCGGGGTTTCTCCGGCCCTTGTTTAGGTCCACATGTGGAACTAAGCAGTCTGCTGGACCCGGCGACCGGCAATTACACTCCTCGTGAGGTTTGATTTTAAGGAGCCGTACGGTTTGTGAAAACAGAGGTCGTGTTATGTGTGGAGCCGGGTGGTCTGAGCTTGTCTGAGAGAAGGAGGTGGTCTGAGCTTGTCTGAGAGAAGGAGGTGGTCTGAGCTTGTCTAAGAGAAGGAGGTGGTCTGAGCTTGTCTCAGAGAAGGAGGTGGTCTGATCTTGTCTGAGAGAAGGAGGTGGTCTGATCTTGTCTGAGAGAAGGAGGTGGTCTGAGCTTGTCTAAGAGAAGGAGGTGGTCTGAGCTTGTCTCAGAGAAGGAGGTGGTCTGAGCTTGTCTGAGAGAAGGAGGTGGTCTGAGCTTGTCTGAGAGAAGGAGGTGGTCTGAGCTTGTCTGAGAGAAGGAGGTGGTCTGATCTTGTCTCAGAGAAGGAGGTGGTCTGAGCTTGTCTCAGAGAAGGAGGTGGTCTGAGCTTGTCTGAGAGAAGGAGGTGGTCTGAGCTTGTCTGAAAGAAGGAGGTGGTCTGAGCTTGTCTGAGAGAAGGAGGTGGTCTGAGCTTGTCTCAGAGAAGGAGGTGGTCTGAGCTTGTCTCAGAGAAGGAGGTGGTCTGAGCTTGTCTCAGAGAAGGAGGTGGTCTGAGCTTGTCTGAGAGAAGGAGGTGGTCTGAGCTTGTCTCAGAGAAGGAGGTGGTCTGATCTTATCTAAGAGGAGGAGGTGGTCTGATCTTATCTAAGAGGAGGAGGTGGTCTGAGCTTATCTAAGAGAAGGAGGTGGTCTGAGCTTATCTAAGAGAAGGAGGAGGTGGTCTGAGCTTATCTAAGAGAAGGAGGTGGTGGTCTGAGCTTGTCTAAGAGGAGGAGGTGGTCTGACCTTATCTAAGAGAAGGAGGTGGTGGTCTGAGCTTATCTAAGAGAAGGAGGTGGTGGTCTGAGCTTATCTAAGAGAAGGAGGTGGTGGTCTGAGCTTGTCTAAGAGAAGGAGGTGGTGGTCTGAGCTTGTCTAAGAGGAGGAGGTGGTGGTCTGAGCTTGTCTAAGAGGAGGAGGTGGTCTGACCTTATCTAAGAGAAGGAGGTGGCCCACACGTTATCTCAAAAGCAGGAAGTTTGCATTATCCAGCGAAAGAATGGCTCCACTTTCAAATGAACCCGCCTGTTGACTTGCCCTGCGTCTGGCTCTGGAGATAACCTCTGGCTTTTGATT
>JACSYO010000142.1:190000-200000 GCA_016806645.1 Ophiodon elongatus
TACGGGACATTACAGGCAATTTACCCGTAATAATAATTTATGGAACATTTTGAATAAACCATATACACTTACATGTTCTTGAAATTTGAAAGTTCCATCTTATCTTATCTTATGTGCATGATACAAACAAATTGGAAAAGACACTTAAAACCTCCACGGGGTACCTTTAACTTTGTGAAACCTATGAATGCTTCATAATAATATCAAGGTCTCTGTTAATTTTCCTTTTTTTTAATATATGGATAGTAAACCATTTTCAGAGAACCCCTCGGTTGAATTACAGGATCTACTTGAGCAGCGAGCGAGGACGCGACGTCTTGGATTTGGCTCTCCGTTAATAGATAGATAGATAGATAGATAGATAGATACTTTATTAATCCTGCAAGGGGCAATTTCTTTGGTACAGCAGCATTTTTTACATAAGAATTTATTTATTTTTTACATAAGAAAACAACAATATGTACAAAATAGAATAGAAGAAGAAGAAGAAAATAAGAAAAATGCACAAGATATACAACAAATAGAATAGAATAATAATATTAAATTAAATTAAATTAACTAACAAAACGAAATCGTAGTGCAAAGATGTAGCCAACAACAAAGAAAGGTGCTACAGTTGTAATAATGTAATAATGTAATAACGTAATAACGTAACATCGGGTGCTCGTCTCCCCTCCAGGTGGACCCTGAGTCCAACGAGCTGGTGGACGGGTCCCTGGTGGACCTCTGCGGGGCCACCCTGCTGTGGCGCACGGCCGAGGGCCTGGCGCACACGCCCACCGTCAAGCACCTGGAGGCGCTGCGGCAGGAGCTGAACGCCGGGCGGCCGCAGTGCCCCGTGGGCTTCAACACGCTGGCCTTCCCCAGCCTCCGCCGCAAGGACGTGGTGGACGAGAAGCAGCCGTGGGCCTACCTGCGCTGCGGCCACGTGCACGGCTACCACGGCTGGGGGGGCCGCCGCGACCCCGAGGTGGAGGCGGAGTGCCCGGAGAGGGAGTGCCCCATGTGCCGGACGCGGGGCCCCTACAAGCCGCTGTGGCTGGGCTGCGAGGCGGGCTTCTGCGTGGACGCGGAGCCGCCCTCCCACGCCTTCGTCCCCTGCGGTCACGTGGGCTCGGAGAAGACGACGGCCCACTGGAGCCAGATCCCGCTGCCGCACGGCACGCACACCTTCCACGCCGCGTGCCCGTTCTGCATCGAGCCGCTGGGCGGGGAGTCCGGCTGCATCAGACTCATCTTCCAAAGCCCGCTGGACTAGAAACCACCTTCAGGGTGGACGGAACTATATGCTTCGATTTGCTTTTCATAACTTAATTTTGTATAACTTAATTTAACTTAATTTTGAACCAATATAAATTTATTGTGTTGAACATCCTAAATGATTCAGGCAGTGTTCTCCTCCTCTAAAGTGGGGGAAGTTTGTCCCTGGACACAGCGGCCAGATGTTTGGTTTGCCTTACACTTTCCCTTTATTTATTCCTTTACCTCTTCAGTAATGTGTTTTGTAAATCAATGCAGAATTCCACAGCTGATTACTGTCTCACCCTGCCTTAAAGAGCCACTAACACCGAGACCAGATCACCAGTTTGGTTCAAGTCGAGTGTTTCAGCTCTCACTGTGATCCACTTCCTGTTTTTAAAGGCAGAATATTTATGCAGAAAACTGTAAAAGCAAAAAAAATATACATACCGTGCCTCAAACTTGAACTTTTTCGTGATCCATAACATATTTCTGTATTTGATCCTTTTCTCTGAAATCAAGTGACCTTCCTCTGTAACACTGTTGCCTCTTTGAATGCAGAATAACTGTATTTTATTCCCTTAATACAAGCTTTTTTTTCATGACTTTACAAAAATATATTCTTTTGGGAAACATTTCACGGTGCTGTCTTGTAACTTGAAACGCACACATCCAACCTGGATGTCACTTCCTAAACAAAAATGCAGATGTACTCCGTCCTTACATGAGGAAGAAACACTAAATAAACACTTCCTGTTAGTATGTTGCAGCTTCTGGCAACGTGCTCTTAAAGGAATTAAAGGAAAACACCTGAAATTAGCTTTACATGTATAATACAAAAGAGGAAACTATACAATGATTTGAAATACATACCAAAACTAAAATATTAATATCTCCAACCTTTTGGACGATAGCTCAACTGACCGGTGACTTTCTGACCTTTCCTCTAGCGCCGCCATGAGGACAAACCTCCCACTTTTCTGTAAGAAATGTTTAAAATTCATTCTGTTGCTTCCTCCAAATTTCCCCGATCATGTTCCTGATCCCGAGAGGTGGAACTTTTCCTTATATTTTGATAAAATACCATCATTAAAACTTAATTTTTTTTAGCTCTTACCATCAGTAAGTTGACTTTTACTCTTTTTTTTTTTTTTTGGGGTGACACTGACTCGTTTCATGTGTTTTTCTAAATGAACGTGTCGATGATATGCAGTCATGCTGACCCAGAGACTACACATTCACATAATTTTCAGATTTTCAGACTTTCATATACGACAAAGTTCACAACAAAATAAACAACCGTCGAAGGTTTTAATCATCAGTTCACCAGCAGGGTTCTGCTGAGCAATGTAAAAAAGAAGACTACACTCTGAAGTCAAGCTTTTGATTATTTAACTTAAGATATTTGGCTTCTCGATAAGGGAGATGTAACATCAATTCAGTTTATTGGCAGAGTCATATGTATATATAAATTTATAAATAAATATACATATTTATAAATATATATATATATATAAATATATATATATATAAATATATAAATATTTAAAAATACAGAACAGACATGTATTTATGAAAATCTTGAATATATATATATATATATACATATATAATACATATATAAATAAATATATATATATATATATATATATATATATATATATATATATATATATATATATATATATATATATATATACATACATATATTTAAGATGTTCATAAATACTATGAAAATGTCACTATCTATCTTCAAATGAGGTCACACAAAGCCACCATATTGCAATATTTATATATATTTGCAGCATTATTAAATGGGTGTATGTGTGGACATTCCCGGAAAGAAAATGCTGTATTACATTTTTGGGGATTTTAAATACAGGAGTTTCACTTGTAAGGGAGTATTTTTTTTTACACTGTGGTATATTTCTTCCACCATGGCTATTGTTTTGTTTTAAATTTGACCCACTCATTAGAAATATACAATATGAACTATGGCCTACATGGGTAGTGTGACTTTAAATGTGTGTGTTTATATAGGTGGCAGCCGGTCAGCAGGTGGCAGCAGAGAGCTTTAAGCGAAGAGAAGAAGAAGAAGAAGAAGAAGAGGAAGCCATAAATACATGTCTGTTATGTATATGTATATGTAAATATATATATATATATAATTTTATAAAAATATATGTATTTATATTCTATAAATAAATAAATATACATATACAATAAATATATATATATATATAATATATATATATATATATATATATATATATATATATATATATATATATATATACATATATATATTCAAGATGTTCATAAATACTATGAAAATGTCACTATCTATCTTCAAATGAGGTCACACAAAGCCACCATATTGCAATATTTATATATATTTGCAGCATTATTAAATGGGTGTATGCGTGGACATTCCCGGAAAGAAAATGCTGTATTACATTTTTGGGGATTTTAAATACAGTTTCACTTGTAAGGGAGTATTTTTTTTACACTGTGGTATATTTCTTCCACCATGGCTATTGTTTTGTTTTAAATTTGACCCACTCATTAGAAATATACAATATGAACTATGGCCTACGTGGGTAGTGTGACTTTAAATGTGTGTGTTTATATAGGTGGCAGCCGGTCAGCAGGTGGCAGCAGAGAGCTTTAAGCGTAGAGAAGAAGAAGAAGAAGAAGAAGAAGAAGAAGAAGAAGAAGAAGAAGAAGAAGAAGAAGAAGAAGAAGCCATAAATACATGTCTGTTATGTATATGTATATGTAAATATATATATATATATATAATTTTATAAAAATATATATATTTATATTTTATAAATAAATAAATAAATATACATATAAAATAAATATATATATATGTTTTTACAGGCGGCAGCCGGTCAGCAGGTGGCAGCAGCGAGCTTTAACTGAAGCGAAGAAGAAGAAGAAGAAGAAGACAAACGGCCCCGCCCCCTCCTCCTCCCGCAGTGCATGATGGTCGCTGTACTGTTGCTATCCGCTGTGCGTCCTGCTGTTTTCCTCCCGGTTCCTCCGGTGTTCCTGCAATGGTGAAGAGGAGAAGCGCCGGCTGCTGTGCCTCACACGACAGGTACGGAAGCGACCGAAGCTCCCGCGAGTCACGGGACTTTCCCCCGGTTCGTCCCGTGGCTCAGAGAGAGAGAGAGAGAGAGAGAGAGAGAGAGACAGCCGTTAGCTGTCCGGCTAGCCCGCTAGCTCGTCTACGTGTAACCGCCGCTGGACTCGCTGACAACATTAGCGTCTGTCACGAGCCTCACCGGCCCTGTCCTGCTGCAAGTGACAGAGTACATAACTAGTCAAGTACTGGACACGTTTGAGGTACTTTTACTGAACCAGCCAACAGGATATAAAGGAGTCAAACACACCTGCAGCTGTAAAAGGCAACATGCACGTGAATGCAGCTGTGATTTGATCCGGAAATGTGAGATGATGGTTAAAAAAAAGACTGACAGGGAACGTTTTACTGCACAGTTTGTGAGACAAGTTTATTTGTATAGCACATTTCAACAACAAGGCAATTCAAAGTGCTTCACATAACATTATTGAAACATAATGCAAAAGAAAAGAAGATTTAAGAACATTCATTAAAACATTAAAAAGCTAAAAGAAATAAAAGTTGCAGTGCAGTTTAAGTAATGAAATGCAGAAATTGATTCATATCCTTGAGTCTAGTTCAATTAAAGGCAACAGCAAACAGAAAAGTCTTCAATCTGGATTTTAAGGAGCTGAGGTTCTCAGCAGACCTGCAGCTTTCAGGGACTTGCACTTTTTTTTGTGATCATATTTTTATTGATTTTCTAGATATGCATTAAAAATCAACAAGTGACAGTGAAGAACAGGACACATTAATATGTAGTGTGTATGTGCACACACATAAAGGTACACACACACACACGTGTGTATGTATATATATGTATGTGTGTGTGTATATATATATATATATACAAAAAGACACACACGTGTATACATACAAAAAGATACACATAACCATAGACATAAAAAAGTAAATTTTTGATCCAGGACTTTTACTCAGCAGAGTAGTGGAGTATTTTGTTTACAGTGTGGTATTAATACTTTTACTTAAGTAAATAATCTGCATACTTCCACGTCTGGAAGGCAGTGCAATGATTTGACAGTTCAAGCAAACTTTACTAAACCTATTTGAAGTGTAATATTTAAACTCCTAATATTTTCACATTAGGTTTGGGGAGAAGTAACATTAAGATTTATGGAGTAAAACCACTTAACTCGATGTTAGACAGACCTTTATTCTTAGTTTACCTTTACAATAATGATCAATAAGTTTGATTTAATTAATACATTCAGGGTTTATTCAATATATTTCGGGTTTGTTAATTGAGGCATACATTCAGCAATTTAAGGAAACATTATTTATTCTATAATAAGAAGAGAGAAACTAAATTTTACACATAAAGCTATTAAGATATAACACTCGTGAGATTTACCACTCGGCCTGTGAAAACAGGTGTAATGTCTCGTAAAACCACAACAAGCTCTATCAAGTGTGAGAAAATGAGTATCATAATGACGTTATCAGGTTTTCTTTAGTGTTTTTTATTTTTTAGATACAGCCAAATTAGTCTTCAGATCAACAAAAGGATTTTTAATGAAAGTACATTAATTGTATACAGCTGTGTTTTTTTTTTTTTTTTAAGTCAGGATATCTCATCCTCTCCTGCTTTGATTCTCACCGTTCTTTCTTTAATCCGTCTTTTCTGAGTCTCTTAAACTTCATGGACGTGCAACACTAACTTGAGTACCGCTTTAAGCCCCGAGTGTTTATATTATGAAGTGATTTAGGCTTTAAGGTAGTTTTGATGAGCTGTATTACCAAGCGTAAATAGCAATACTGGAAGACGTTACTCTTAATTGGTGTTTCCCTTCTCTAGAGGAGCGCGGACCAGCTACATTGTAAACTAACTAACTAATAAAACTCTACTTTAGTATCACGACTAACTAGAGCATGCACTTAACGTATGGTACAAAATGTAAATCATTAGTGAGAAAACACAAAAAAGTCCATTTAGGATGTGAAGAATAAATAAATCATCAATTTAAACTAGTGAAGCTTTTGCTGAATATATATATATATATATATATATATATATATATTATATATATTTTTATATATATTTATTTTATATATATATTTATATATATATTATATTATATATATTTTATTTATATATATATTTTTTATATATATATATATATATATATATTATATTATATATATTTATATATATAAAAATAAATAAAAAATTAAATAAAATAAAATAAATAATAACGGGTCTACACAGAAATATTACTCAGGTTTACTGATTCTCTGTTGTGTTTTCTGTAATCTACCCATCATTTTGCTGATTTATTGTGTTTCCGTTTTGTTAAAATCATTCTTTTCTGGTCAGACAAAATGACCCAGAGGAGGAAGCGTTGGCCTGAAAGGCTGCTCGTTAATTCTGAAACTTCTCTGCTCAACACATATATTTTTCTAATTTAAGTTTATATGGAAATGTTTTTCAGAAAGAAAGGAAAAAAACCCATCTTTCTACAAACGGTCGACAAATGGTGATAGAAACACAATAAACGCCAACCAAATACTGTTTTCTTTCTATCATATAGAATACAGATCCAAATAGCAAAATAATGATTCCCTTTGGTCCTACTCTTATTTAAATGTGCAACACCTAACTACACACCTAAAGCTGCATCTCTCTCCCAAAAAACAAATCGGCCTATTATTTCTATTTTTACCTCAAAGACGTCACGGTAGGGGGTGGAAACAGGCCGCCAGGCCGGCTGTGAGAGTCTGAAGTTTTTATTCTGTCGTTGAAGATGTGACGACGAGACAGTTTTTTGTTTTTTGTTTTTTCCATGCGTAGACAGAAGGAGCTGAACACGGTGGTGGCTGCAGACCTTTTCCCTCTAATCCTCTCATCGGTGTGATGGGATGAACAGCAGGGGGGTCTTACGCCTCCACAGCGTGAGCAGTCAGATTAGAGCAGAAACAAAACTCCTCTGCTTCACATCCTGTGCTGCGCAGTCAGGAGCTACCGCAGACATTTAGTCTTTCTCTCTGTCATCATTTTTTATTTTTATTTTTATTTTTTTTGTAAAGGACACGAGCAGTCAGTCGAGGACGGTCACAAATAGTGCCGGGTGTTGTACCGGAGTTTTAGGGCTGAGATCATTTAATATGACTATTGTTTATCGATGCATCTGTAAGGTCTATAAAAATTTGATTTAAAAAAAAAAAAAAAAAAAAAGGTCTAAATTTCTAACAATTACCATTTCCTTAAACTGAAAGTGACATCTTCATATGTCTGTATCAACAGTATAACATTCAAATAAGATCAGTTTACTGTCACATAAAACAAAGAAAGGCATGTTTGGTATTTCGGCTTAAAAATGTACTAAAATGATTATTTACTTAACACTTAATTTTCTATACAGAAATTCTACACTGATACCAAAAAATGCTGTTTTTTTAATGCAAGCGTAAATATGTTTTTTTTTTTTTTTTTTTTTTTTTATAACCAAGAAAAATGTCTTCAACCCAGCATTGTTTAAAGCGGCGCTGATCATTTATGTTAACGACGGCTGACATGACTTTGTGTTGTATGAAAGCTGCTCCTCGTGATGGCAAACCCTCTGAGAACTGTGACCTTCCTCTGGGTTTCCCCTCATAGTTTTGTTTCTCGCTGCATATTTACCTTTCGGTTCTCAGCATCGGTTCCAGCTGCTGTTTTCTGATAAAAAAAAACCCTTCTGTGCTTCACCTGCTCAGCAGCAAACAGTTAGAGACTAGCTGGGGGAAACAGAGTGGAGCATTTAGAAGCTAAAGAGACAGGCGCTTCTCTTGGGTGTAGGTGGAGACCAAAAACGGAGCTAAAAGAGAGAGAATAGTGGACTCACAATTATCAGGTGGACACAAACGTGACATTTCTATGTCTGAGGTTCGATTTACGCTTTCAAACAGTTATAATCGTATGTTATTGGAAAGTGTACACACTCTAATTTTGTCTTCTTTTTTTTTTTTTTTTTTATTTGTGTCTGTCTCTCTCCAGCTAGCCTCCTGGGAGGCGAGTCCCAATGCCATGGCCTCCAGCCACGGCTCCTCCCCAGTGCCTCGTGGAGGCCGAGATGGGATCTATCACAAGGAGCGGGACACCCCGCCCCCTCGATGCCGGCCCCTCCGCTCGCTGCCCGACGTCTGCCCGAAGGAGCCCACCGGTGGGAACAGCTGCAGTCTTCAATGTTTTAGCCGTCGTGGACGTCATTTAAGGGCTTTAACGAACAGATTTCTTTACCATCAATTAGCTAATAGGATGAAATTAGGGAACATTCTTTAGTCTAAAACCCAAAGATATTTAGTTTTACGATTAAAGAAAACGAGCAAATGTTTAAACTTGAGAAGATAGAACCAAGATATATTTAGATTATTTACATTTTTTGTTAAATTGACTTCAGTGATAATAATTGTTGCAGAGTCATAGTTTTCTGTCGACGGACTACTGGTACAAACATTACAAGATGTTATAAAAAGAAAATTACATATTTTTCTGCAGGTGATGGGCGGGGCCTGTGTGACGGCCCGTCCGTGGTGGCGGAGCACGACAGGTGGACGGTGTACAGCTCGAAGGTCAACCTCCCCGCCGCGCTGAACGACCCGCGGCTCGCCAAGCGGGAGTCCGACTTTTTCACCAAAACATGGGGGCTGGACTTCGCGGAGACGGAGGTGATGCCCTCCTTCTACCTCCCCAACATCACCCGGGAACACTTCGGACCGTACCTGCAGGAGATGGCTCAGGTAACACACCCACACTGAATTATTCAGAGGACGGATTCACTCGGCCTCGCTGCTCAGACCTCAGCAGACTCCCTGATTTCTGCTGGCGAAGGAGGGCGTAGCTCTGAAGCTGATCATGTGACTTCATCTCGCTCATGTTTATATTCAGCCTTGCGCCCGGGCCACACCGACTGTGTATTAACTGAGTGATCCTTTGACAGTGTATTGATGTCACACCAGCAACATTACGACTACATTATGTCTAAATCTGTAGCGCATGTCATTGTTTTTCGACCAAACACTTTTTGTTTCAAAATAAAACGCTTCCAGTGTCTTTCTGTCGACAGAATCCTTTTATTTGTTAATTTAAGGCTTTTATTTTGAAATATTTACCGCTCCATAAATGAATAGAATACCTGCTTTTAATTGTTGAGCGTTATTATTATTATTTACAAATGAGCACACGCTTTTTTTTAACCGATTCCTGTCTAAGATAAAAAAAAAAAAAAATGACATGCTGAAATGAAACATTCTGGCCTTTTTATGAAACGCAAACTCTACGCAGCAAGCCGGTTTGGCAGAAACAATGCTGTTGCCGTGGAAACGCATGCTCGCGTGAGAGACGCAGCATTTCAGCGATGTAACCGTCACACGCAGTGTGACCCGGGCGTCACCTCGTGGGTGTGTCAGGAATCCTGTTGAAGCAGTTTTCAGCTCCTACCGTTCTCAATACAACGACATTTTGAGATGAATGAGATTCCTCAAATACCAGTTTCAGCAAATTAACTTAATTTTTTTATTTAATTTTTTTACGGGTCCTGGTGATTTGAGATGTTTTAAAACCAGATGAAAACCATGTGACTGTGGTTTTACTAGTTTCTGGGTGGGAACCTTCTTATATAGCATGTCCCTCTA
>JACSYO010000142.1:205000-230196 GCA_016806645.1 Ophiodon elongatus
TTGGAGGAAAATACGAAAACATTTGTTCATCAAATCATTTCACGTGACCCTTTTTAAAGCCTCAGAACAGGATGACGCAGTGACGCTGACAGAAAGATGTGATGCCACTGACTCTCTCTCTCTCTCTCTCTCTCTCTCTCTCTCTCTCTCTCTCTCTCTCTCTCTCTCTCTCTCTCTCTCTCTCTCTCTCTCTCTCTCTCTCTCCTCAGACATCTGGGCTCCCAGCTGTGCGAGCTGGAGAAGCTGATCGATAAGATGATGGTGGAGGATTTCAGCATGTACGCCCGCAGCGACCTGAACCGCAGCCTGAGGGACGAGCCGCTGGTCCTCGAAAAGGTCTGAACAAACTCCTCCGTCACCTCCGTCACCTCCACAGCGTTGATTCATTCCCGCGTTTGTCACCTTTTTCATTTTACAAGTTAAAAACCTCTTCACGCAGTGTTCAGCCCAATGCCAGATGGAAATAATAAAAATGGAGCTTGTCCAAAATGTATTAATAAATTTAAAGATAAAACGGGTAGAATCAAATTAAACTTTATGCACGGACCGATGATGTGAACTGTTGCGTATTTAACCGATGATGTGCTCGTCACAGGGGCACAAACCAAACGCTGCCTCACAGAAGGTGGGACACACACACTTACACACACACACACACACACACACACACACACACACACACACACACACACACACACACACACACATTAAAGTCCCATGGAGATCACGCCTGCTGCTGAAATCCGGCTCAGTCGTCGCCATGTGGCTCAGTGATCGATCAAATCGTGTCTGGAAATAATCAGTGTGTTTGTTTTAATGTGCTTGGCGTGCCAGATGGGTGGAGTTAACCGCTTTAGATGATTCAGATGGTGTCAAGTAGGTTATCGAGCTCCAGAAGGCTTATTGAAACCACTTACAAATGGCAAGTGTTTTTTTTTTTACTCATGTTTAAAACACCAGCAGAAACCTTTGAATCCCTCTGGTCTCCAGGCAGGTTAAAGAAACACTCTGAATACTTTTTTTTATTTATTTCGGTTTGATTTAATACTGAAGAATAATCTTTGGGGTAGTTTGGGCTTGGCGGTTTATTTTCTTTTGCAATTTACCATATAATCATTAATATTTATTCTCAGTTGAATCATATAGAGATAAAGTGAGGTACACAATTAATGAATACAGCAAATACTGTTTAATATAATCTTATCTAAACTATGAAGTTAAAAAATTTAATTGAATAATAATCACCTATGAAAACTGGGACTGCAGTAATAAATTACAAATTATTGGGTTTTTGTCTCTTTTTCAATTTAAATATTAGTTTTCTTAAGTTTAGTCGGTTTAAATGTGATTTAAAAGCAATAAAAGATGTGTCAAATGGATAAAAATGTATTTTAAATAATCACGGTGTCAACTGTTTGGATGAATTTTTGGAAAGATTATAATAACCATGGATTTGCTGCTTGTGCTTGTATTTGTTTGATCTGTCAAATCCTAATTTATATAAAATGCAATCACATTTCCTGCCGAATGAAACGCTGCCCGTCCATCTTGACCTGCGTAAATTTGGAATCTGCACTTTTAATTGTTCGAGGACTCTTATTATTTATAACTTATTCTATTCTTTATCGTGCGTGTGTTTTCAGGAGCGTCTGGAGTCTCTGGTGTTCGGCCTGCTGCGCCAGAGGAAGCTGGACTTTCTGGATATTTACAGCGACGAGACGATCATGGCTGCGAAGGCCATCGTCTCTCAGGTGAAACCTCCCGACGTCACAAACCTCAGATCGGTGATCAATCGTTTGGTTATTATTATGAAAAAAAAAAAACTCACTTCATCTGACACGTTTGTGTTTTTCAGTGTGTGGCAGAAAATGTTTTGCACATAGAAGATATCGACACTGAAGTCGTCACTAAGTAAGTAGAGATGTGATGTAATTAAGTTTGATTTGTTGGGCCGTGAATCTGTGGTTCATAATAGTTTTATTACATCGTCGTTACAAATCTACGAGCAGGACGGTGTGACCTGAACTCATCAGACTCCAGACTTCAGGGGTGGGAAGTAACTCGGTACTTAAGGACAATTTTGAGGCACTTGCACTTTACTTGGGTTTTTCCATTTTATGCTACTTTATACTTCTGCTCCACCACATCTCGGGTGCAAATGTTGTACTTTTTTCTTTTTTTTTTTTACTGCAGTACATTTATCTGACGGCTTTAACTACGGATTCAAATTAATCATACAAAATATAAATCAACTAATTATGACGTATTCTTTGTGTGGTTTTACTACTTTTACTTAAGTAAAAGATCTGAGTACTTTCACTGCTATAGATTTGAAGATTTACTACATCACTTTATATTTCCGTCTCTCTTAGTGAGTTATGCTTATTTTTAATGTGTGATGGGTTCAGTTATTAGTCAGTTTAAACTTTGAAAGGAAACATGTCTGCTAACGTTTATCGATAATAAGTAGATGATCCTCTGAGGTTGCAGCGTACTAATTTGCATATTTGCTGACTCATGCATACGGGGGTTTTCTTTTGAAGAATGCAATCGCTCTGCTGTTAACTCTGTGTGTGTGTGTGTGTGTGTGTGTGTGTGTGTGTGTGTGCGTGTGCGTGCGTGCGTGCGCGTGTGCGTGTGTGTGTGTGTGTGTGTGTGTGTGTGTGTGTAGGCTAGCGGACCAGATGCGTCTGATGACGTTCCCTCAGTGGTTTGAGCTGCTGGAAAGCATCTTTGAGAGTTTCCTTCTCTTCCTGCAGAGGATCAAAGTGGGTCGAAACTCTCATTTTTGTCCTTTTTTAATGTATTCTATGTAACAAAATAATCTCGGCTGAGAGGTTTTCTGGAGCTTTTAACCGTCTTGATTACTGATGATGCTCAGATGTGATCAGGTGCTCACACACACAGACGATAAAACATGACTTGAATGCATCTCTGGGTTTCAGGCCACCCTGAGCGTGATCAAAAACGTGGTTCTGGAGGTCCTGGCCTCGAACCAGAGGATCCGGCTCCTGGAGGAGGGGGCCGGATCGGGGGCTTCGGTTCAGGAGGCTCCCCGCGGCCCGTCGCTCCTACAGGGGGAAGCCGAGCTGGCCTACCTCACCCACGAGGGTCTGTTCATCAGCGACGCCCTGAACGAGGCCCAGCAGCAGCAGCAGCAGCAGCAGGTTCAGGATCAGAGCTCCGCCGGGGGCTCCAGGACCCAGCAGGGTCGGGCGGAGGCAGCCGGCAGCGACTCAGCAGAGACCTCCATCAGCATCATCATGTACGTCACCGAGAGTTCTCGCTCTCTTTTTTTATTTTTACTCTTCTTCATCAATGACGAGAGTTAATGACAGAAAATATGCACAGATTTCTCAGCTGGTGGATCTTTTAAACGGCAACTTTTACATTTTGACCCGTGACTCATCTGAGATTTCAAACTTAATTTTATGTTGAGGATACATTTAATCATTTTTCACAGTTTATTTTTAGAATCTTGGCAGATCTTCTAATAACAAATTCAGGATTATTTTGGGCACAGCACTGACAGGTTGTCAGTTAAAAATAAATTTTGGCACATTTGTTGGAAGGAAAACAAATAATTTGATGGTAAAGTCGCACAAACGGAGCAAGAGACGGTGTCCCCACTACGTTGGATAAAACAGAAGGCAAACTTTCAATAGAATTGTTTTGTTTTATGAAGTTAGACGAGCGCAGTTTACAACAACGGGAAATACTGCAAACCCTAAAAAAACATGAGAAATGTATTGAGTTTGAAGTTGTATCAGATTCTATCTTTAGTCCCAGTGTAGGGAAATATAGAGACACGGTTACAGCGTACTCACAGAGGATATTAATGAAGGTTACAGCAGACATAATAATAATAATAATAAATAACAAACTAATAATTAAAAATAAATGTGTCAATCTCATCCCTTTCAGTTTTTGCGTAAATAAATACACACCTGATCCACTGTTTAAGTAAGGCAAGGCAGCTTTCTTTATATTCAAAGAGCTTAACATAAGCAATAAAAGGCATTAGAAGGACATTTAAAAACAATAAGCAATAAAAAAAAACTAGAACAAAACCAGACAAAATACAAATGCTATGGATATATATACATGTTGTACGTTTGTGATTTACACAAAAACAAGATGATGTGAGGCACGTTGGTTGTCAACTGGCAGCCGAAGCCTCCGTCTGTGTGTGTTCATCCAGCGTGTGTGTGTGTGTGTGTGTGTGTGTGTGTGTGTGTGTGTGTGTGTGTGTGTGTGTTTGTGTGTGTGTGTCTCCAGGTCCGGTGAGAACATGATGCCCAGCGACCTGGAGCTGAACCGAGTGATCAACAACCTGCAGGAGCTGCTGCACACCGCCTCCGACGTCAGCCACGACCGCTGCGTCAAAGTCCTCACGGCCAGAGCCAAAGTACAGAACGTTACAGTAGTATTTCTCTACCGCGCGTCTTTCAAGTAAAAAGTAACATTTTGGGTGTTTTTTTTATTTAAGGGTTAACGTGTTTTACAAAGCGTGAAATCTTCGTAGAAGCAGAAATTAGTTTTAATGTTTTGTATCCCTGTAAAGGAGCAATGTTCAGCTAATCCGGTTTCATTAATTATAATGTTTTTACTAAAAACTGCGTCTTATACTTACTTTTGAAACACATTTTTACAACATTAATTATTTATTTTAGTTTTTTCTTTTGATAAAAGGTTTTTAGAAAAGTTACATTTGTTCTCCGGAGAGTGTGCAGACGCCCTGAAATGGATTCAAGATGCATATTTTGATTTAAATTCCTTCGATTATTGACTCGTTCCAGAGCCGGAGGAGAGGAGTCCGTCTCCCTGATTATTTCATAGGCGCTCTTAAGCATCCTGGGAATCAAATTCACAAACTATTTAACTCCCTCAAAAAAAAAGGCCTCATTAGTTCACGTGCCAGAAAACAAATGTAAAATGAATGCAATCGAAGTCACATCATTGCGTAGTTAAAGTGCAGTTAAACCACAGCAGCCTAAGCAGAGTGTTCATGCCTCAGTTTGTTTGACTAGTTTTCTCTTTGACGCTCATTAAAACCTAAATGTTTTTAAAAGATTTGAGTAAATATGATGATGATGATGATGATGATGATGATGATGATGATGATGCTTTATGATCGTCTCCGTCTCCCAACAGGACGGCTCTCTGGAGCGTCTGAGCTCGGCGGAGTTCGTGTGCCTCTCTCAGGCCGTGGAGGGTTTCGTCCGGGACACGGAGGAGCTGTGCAGCAGGCACAGCGTCTACCTGCGGGGGGCGCTGCAGAGCCAGGCCAACCGCTTCGTCCACCGCTTCCACGACGAGCGCAAGACCAAACTCAGGTGATGCTGAAGTCACGCAGGACGGAAGAGGCTCTGCTCGCCCGTCGCTGCTTTTAGCTTTTAGCTTTCACTGCTACTGTACGACTCGGGGATTCTGATTCTTGCTTTGACAATAACCTGCTGTCGCACGATGGAAATGATACATTAATGTGAGATCATATTTACAAAATCAACCGTTTTCAACCAGCTCACAGATTAAATGTCTGAGCAGGAGGCGTCTCTTTCCGGTCTAGACTTGTGTTTGAGGGTTCAGTGTATTCAGGGAGTATTCAGAGCCTTCAGTACAAGTACTAATACCACACTGGGAAAACACTCTCTTTCAAGTAAATGTCCTGTATTGAAAAAAAGTTACTTCAGTAAAAGTATGCAAGTATTATATGGAAATACTTTAAAGTATTTAACGTAGAAAAATGTCCCCTGTGACTGTTTTCCTGATACATAACGTATCATTAGATCGTTGTTCCTGTTGAGTACGAAGTGACACCTTCCAACAGTCCAAACCTCAACGTTATAACCAACGCGTTACAATTATTAACTTTATCTAAAGGAAAAGCAGCGGATCTTCACATTTGAGAAGCTACAACCATGAAATGTTTTTACATGAAAATGATTTAAACCATCAAAATAATATTTATATTTATATTTTCCATCATTCGTTCTAATCGTTTCAGCTGCATTTGATGAACTGTTGAAGTTTCATTTACGAAAAAAACAACATTTTGTAAACTATTTTGCAAAAATCTTGACTTGTGAAGTGACTGAAGCTGTTGGATAAACGTAGAGGTAGAAATTGGCACGACAAGAAAATACTTCTAATTCTAAATTGTACTTAAATACGGTACTTTGTATTCCGCCACTGAAGTTTATATTTGTGTGACGTGAAAAGGTTGAGGAGCAGCAGATGAAACCTTCATGAAGTTTCATAATGTTGAGTTTGACTTTGTAATTCCTCCCGGTTCTTTACTTTGATGCTTGTTGTTGTTGTTGTTGTTGTTGTTGTTGTTTCCCAGCCTCCTCCTGGATAACGAGCGCTGGAAGCAGGCCGAGGTTCCCGCTGAGTTTCAGGATCTGGTGAACTCCATCGCTGATGGAAGAATAACTCTACCAGAGCGCAAAATCCCAGGTGCCCTGCAGGAAACTTCATAATTGTTGCTGCATTTTTTTTTTTAACGTTGGCTTTAAATTCTCTTAATTGTGGAATCCACCGATTTACACACGACGACGGCAGTCAGCTCAAGTAACCACGAATGTAATGATTACGACGGACTTGTATGAAAGTCGACTGTTTTCCAGTTTGCCTGCTCTCAGTTTGACATCGGAATGAAAGGTGAGAGTTCTGGTCTCATCAGCAGCTGATTAGAGCTTAAAGGTGAAACATCACTCAGAATATCTGTCGGCTCACTGGACACGAAGGGTCTTCAGCTGCATGTCGTACAAGTACAGGAAGGAATTGCATTAAATCACGTCTCAGAATGAGTGCATTCACACCATGGAGCAGCAAAAGATGCATCAATAACTAAACAGCATGTTAGATAGATAGATAGATAGATAGATAGATAGATAGATAGATAGATAGATAGATAGATAGATAGATAGATAGATACTTTTATTAATCCCGCAAGGGGACATTTATTTCAGTACAGCAGCATTTTTACATAAGAAAAGAACAATATATACAAAATAGAATAATAATAAGAAGAAAATAAGAAAAATGCACAATATATACAACAAATAGAATAATAATATTAAATTAAGTAATATTATGTTCAGTGCAACAATAAGGAAACTGGAGTTCAACAAACCGACTGCGTTAAAAGATTGAGATGTTTGGAGCGACGTGTTTCTAGACACGTGGACGTGTCCGTCACAAAGTGCTCCATAAATACTTTATCAGGCGACGTCCGCGGCGAGCCGTTAACCTTTGACCTTCACGGGGATACGACAGGAAACACGAGCTGTGTCAATAACCTGTTCGGGAATCAGTTATGATTTAATGTACGTGGGGATGTGAAGAGTTCAGCCGTGACGTGTTGAGTTTCTTGTGCAGGTCCGGAGGACAGGAAGCCCACCGAGTTCCTGCTCGTCAACGGGCAGAAATACGCCGTCGTCGGGTACGTGACCTTTCTGACGAAACGTTGATAACTCGACGATAGTATCATGAAATCAGAAAAAAAAAAAAAAAAGAAAATGTGTATATATATAAATATAATTTTATATATATATAATTTTATATATATATATATTTTAGATATATATATATTTATAATATATATATATTTATATATATATATATATATATATATATCTATATTTTTATATATATATATATATATATATATTTATTATATGATATATGTATATATATATATTATATATATAATAATATCAACATATATCTATCTATCTATCTATTTATTACTATCTAATCTATATATCTATCTATCTATCTTATATATATATATATATATCTATATATATCTATCTATATATTTATATATCTATCTATCTATTTTATATATCTATCTATCTATCTATCTATCTATCTATCTATCTATTTTATCTATATATATATATATATATCTATCTATATATATATATATATATATATCTATATATTTTATATATCTATCTATATATTTTATATATCTATCTATATATTTTATATATCTATCTATATATTTTATATATCTATCTATATATTTTATATATATATCTATCTATATATTTTATATATATATCTATCTATATATATATATATATTTTATCTATCTAAATAGATAGATAGATAGATACATAGATACATAGATGTGTGTGGATGGATGGATGGATATCTATATATAGATATATATTTATATATAATATCTATATAGATATATATATCTATATATAGATATATATATCTATATATAGATATCCATCCACACACACACACACAATAGAAATGTTGTGACCGTGGTCTTTATGTCTCTTCAGGACGGTTCTGCTGCTGATCCGGATCTTTCTGGAATACTGCCAGTGTGTCAACGACATCCCATCCATCGCCACCGACATGCTGATGCGTCTGTCGGACCTCCTCAAGGTCAGAACCGCCTCCGGCCCCCGGACCCTCGTCCGCGTTAAAATCCCCGACAGTTCCCCCCGTTCAGCGGGACCGATCGGTCCGTCTCGCTGTCAATCAAACACGTCGCCGCGGTTACTCATGAGCAGGATGAGCCGTCGCGCTTGTGATTCCTCACTACGTGTTTCCATGGCGATCCGATCAAAAGTCGGTCCCGTTCTACGTAATAAGAACTGAATATTACATTTTATTTATGAGATGTGAGGCTTTTATTCAGATTCTAGTAGTTTGAACTTTGACCCCTGTGGAGTGACATTGTGTGATTTGAGTTACTTTCTTACACTTTTGTATATTTTACTTATTAGTGTTGAGTTTGTTGTGAATTTGTAGTTTCACCAAAAACCTCAGAGTTTTATTACTGTTCTTTAATGAAACGTCATATTTGACAACTTTTACAATTCTGATAAAATGCAACTACTACTACTAAAAATAATAATACATTTTATTTGTAAAGCGCTCTTCTTGGCCCAAAGTGCCAAATATTTATGATGGATATATATTTAACCAGCGATCATAAATGTCATTCTGAAAAGGAGATATTTGAAGCTATCTATATATAAAAATGCAGTTTAAATCAATTTTAAAACGTTTTCTCTCTGACTTCAAATATTGCTGATTTTGTGATGGTTGACTTTAATGTTGGTATAAAAAGAAAATCATTACTACAAAATGTAAATTAAATATATTGTTGGCCAATCAATAACTAGTGCTGGAAAGTTACATTTACTCCGGTACTGCACTCAAGTACATGTTATCTTAAGTATTTCCATTTAAACAACAAATATTGTACTTTTTACTGCACTACCTTTATTTGACAGCAGATTATTTACACACAATAATAATTTATGACGTATTATTATGGATTAAACTTCCCAGCAGTTTATAAAGTGATTAAAATGAGCTCCACATTTACCAGCTGCAACATTAAAGTGATGAACACATTAATGCATCAATAATCATAATCCAGTAATATGATATGCATTCTTCCTGAACGGGCCATTCTGCATTGGGAGTACTTTTACTTTTGGTACTTTAAGTTTATATTACTTTTCTTTTTAGATTTTTGAATGCAAGACTTTCTATACTGTAATATTACTACTTTTACTTGAGTACAAGTACTCCCTCCATCTCTGTCGATCACTGAATGTAACACACTTGAAGTAAACGCTTCTTGACCTTCATGCTGCAGGAACAAGGTCACAGCGCCCCCATCAGGTCATTTAGGTGTAAAGTAACTTTGTAAAGTAACTGTTGAATGTTATTTCCCACCGTTACCGCGGCGTCGTGTTTAAACTTGGTTCTTCTTCGTGTGTTTTCTGCAGCACTTCAACTCTCGGAGTTGCCAGCTGGTTCTGGGAGCCGGAGCTCTGCAGGTTGTCGGCCTGAAGACCATCACCACCAAAAACCTCGGTAGGACCGGCTGCACACACCTGCCCGAGCTTCTGTGCAGCTGAAAATGAAGATGCTAAAAGTGGTGTGTGTGTGTGTGTGTGTGTGTGTGTGTGTGTGTGTGTGTGTGTGTGTGTGTTTGCAGCGTTGGCTTCCCGCTGCCTGCAGCTGGTGGTTTACTACATTCCCATCATCAGAGCTCATTTCGAGACCAAACTGCAGCCCAAACAGTTCAGTGTCCTCAGACACTTTGACCACATCACCAAGGTAACGCACATAAAACAACGTACACGTATACACACGCATCACCAAGGTAACGCACATAAAACGACATACACACACGCATCACCAAGGTAACGCACATACGACGTACACGTATACACACGCATCACCAAGGTAACGCACATAAAACAACGTACACGTATACACACGCATCACCAAGGTAACGCACATAAAACAACGTACACGTATTCTTTATCAACATAAAGGAAACACTTCATCCTTCAGTTCATCACAAACACTCAACATCAACACATCTGGAGGTACGAGGTTCTACCTGGAGAGGAAGGGGATGAAATACTGTGATATGTAAAGTAACTAAAGCTGTCAGATAAATGTAGTAAAAAGTACAATGTTTACTTTTTGAGATGTGGTGGAGGGGAAGTGTAAAGTTACATTAAATGGGAATATTCAAGTAAAGTTCAAGTACTTTGTACTTAAGTACATCGCTTGATTGACGTTCCATCTCTTAGCGTTATCGTACAGAAATGTATTAACGTAGAATTCCTTTTCCTACTTTGAAGTATTTTTGAGAAGACGATGTCGTCGTCGTTCGTGTCTCTGAGGCTGTTTGTTGCTTTGCAGGACTACAACGACCACGTAGCGGAGATATCCGCTAAGCTGGTGGCCATCATGGACAGTCTGTTTGAGAAGGTTTTATCAAAGGTGAGCTCAGCTTTTAAAATGCTGCAACATGTTGAGTTGGTGCAGAGCGGAGAACGTCTGTTCTGCTGCACGCCGGCTTCCAGTCCGATCCCCGAACACGCGCTGACGTTTAGGAACGATCGGAACTTAAGATCCATCTGATAAAGGGCTGATCTATTTAAAGGATAACGCTGTATAACTGTCATTTTACTGAACAATATTTTAGTCTGGGGATTTATTTCTACCAGGAGCAGAAAATTAGCTCAAATGTAAAGCGATATTATACTAAACATTACGCAATAATCAGATTTAATAACGATACAGTTTGGCTCAGGGTGCCATGAGAGAAAAACCTCCTTTTTTTTATAAAACAATCTGTTTATGAACCACAAAGAAGAACCAGCGGAAAGAAAACGGCCCATTTACGGGATGATTTATCTTCTTCGATGACATCATCTCTGGTAGAGCGTAAATCGTGACTCGGGTGTTTCACCAAATTCTGTGACCCATCAGATTTTGTGACCTGATTAGGAATTTCACTTATATTATTATTAATTATTAAATATTTTTTTTATACTTTGCCACATAGAGAGGGCTCTACAGCCATAATCTAAATCAGGTTTAGTTTTCACATACATGGAATTTAACTGGAAAAAAACCCATTTCCAATAAAGAATAAGTAAAATAAGTCTGGTATAGATCTCACAGCTATCCTGTTGATATCGGGTTAAACCTTCAGCGGTCTTTGAGACGCTGTCGAAGTAAAGCTTGTGATGAAGTTAGTGTCGATAAGTTAAACACTTTAAGTCCGTTTATTTGCCCCAAAAGCAAAAAGGGATTATTTTCACGTTATCTGGCGTTTCCCCGACACCCACATTATTAGTTTTTGATAATAATTAAACACTGAGGTTCGACAATCGGTCGGAGCCTCCTTTCCAGAACCCTGGCATACGCTTTCCCCGGGAGGCTGAGTAGTGTGATACCCCGATAATTCGAGCACACTCTCCGGTCCCCCTTTTTGAAAATGGGAACCACCACCCCGGTCTGCCAGTCCATGGGCACTGTTCCCGACCCCCATGCGACATTGAAAAGGCGTGTCAGCCAAGACAGCCCAACAACGTCCAGCGCCTTCAGCATCTCAGGGCGAATCTCATCCACCCCCGGCGCCTTGCCACCAAGGAGCTTATTGACTACCTTAGTGGCCTCTGCCAAGGATATGGATGCGACCCCCCCCAAGTCTTCAGGCGCTGCCTCCTCTCTAGAGGACATGTTGGCCGGGTTTGGGAGTTCCTCAAAGTGCTCTTTCCACCGCCCGACGATGTCCCCCGTCCGGGTCAGCAGTTCCCCCCCCGTGCTGAGCACAGCCTGGGGTAAGCCCTGCTTTCCCTTCCTGAGCCGTCGGATGGTTTGCCAGAACTTCCTTGAGGCCAACCGAAAGTCCTTCTCCATGGCCTCCCCGAACTCCTCCCATGCCCGAGTTTTAGCGTCCGCGACCACCGCAGCTGCAGCCCTTTTGGCCTGCCGGTACCTCTCAGCTGTTTCAGGAGACCCCCGAGCCAACCAGGCCCGAAAGGCCTCCTTCTTCAGTTTGACGGCTTCCCTCACCCCCGGTGTCCACCACCGGGTTCTCGGGTTACCGCCACGACAGGCACCGGTGACCTTCCGACCACAGCTCCTAGCGGCCGCGTCCACAATAGAGGCTTTGAACATGGTCCACTCGGATTCCATGTCCCCAGCCTCCCTTGGGATGTGTGAGAAGTTCTTCCGGAGGTGGGAGTTGAAGACCTCCCAGACAGGATCCTCCGCCAGACGTTCCCAGTTCACCCTCACTACACGTTTGGGCTTGCCGGGTCTCTCCAGCCGATTCCCCCGCCATCTAATCCAACTCACCACCAGGTGGTGATCAGTTGACAGCTCTGCTCCTCTCTTCACCCGAGTGTCCAAGACATACGGCCGCAGATCAGATGAAACGATTACAAAGTCTATCATTGATCTACGGCCTAAGGTGTTCTGGTACCAGGTACACTTATGAGCCACCCTATGTTTGAACATGGTGTTCGTTATGGACAAACCGTGGCTAGCACAGAAGTCCAACAGCGAGACACCACTCGGGTTCAGATCAGGCAAGCCGTTCCTCCCAATCACCCCCCGCCAGGTTTCTCTGTCGTTGCCCACGTGAGCGTTGAAGTCTCCCAGGAGAACTATGGAGTCAGCAGGAGGAGTCCTTTCCAGGACCCCTCCCACCGACTCCAAGAAGGCCGGATACTCTGAACTGCTGTTCGGTGCATAGGCACAAACAACAGTCAGAGCCTTACTCCCCGCAACCCGCAGGCGCAGGGAGGCGACCCTCTCGCTCCCCGGGTAGAACTCCAACACGGCGGCGCTCAGCCGGGGGCTCGTGAGTATCCCCACTCCCGCCCGGCGCCTCTCACCCTGGGCAACTCCAGAAAAGGACAAAGTCCAACCTTTCTCCAGGAGCTTGGTTCCAGAGCCAGTGCTGTGCGTGGAGGTGAGGCCAACTATATCTAGCTGGTACCGCTCCACCTCCCGCACCAGCTCCGGCTCTTTCCCCGCTAGCGAGGTGACGTTCCACGTCCCTAGAGCTAGTCTATGCCGCCGGCGATCAGCTCGCCCAGGCCCCCTGCCCGGCCTGCCGCCCGGTCCACATAGCACCCGACCCCGATGCTTATCCCTGCGGGTGGTGGGTCCACAGGGTGGCTGCTCCATGATGTTTCTTTGGGCTGAGCCCGACCGGGCCCCATGGGCGAAGGCCCGGCCACCAGACGCTCGCCTACGGGCTCCCCTCCCGGGTCGGGTCTGGCTCCGGGAGGGTGCCCCGGTTTCCCTGGTCCGGGCGAGGTGGCTATACTCCGTGGGCTGCTGTTCATCGGGGTTTTTGAACCGCTCTTAGTCTGGACTCTCCCCTGCGACCTGTTTGTCTTGGGAGACCCTACCAGGGGCTGATGCCCCAGACAACATAGCTCCCAGGATCACTGAGCCACTCAAACTCCTCCACCACGTTAAGGTAGCGATTCACGGAGGAGCTTCGATTGTCGAACCTCGGATTCAAGAGGAGCAGTGCGGATTCCGTCCCGGTCGTGGAACAGTGGACCAGCTCTTTACCCTCGCAAGACTACTGGAGGGGCTCTGGGAGTTTGCCCAACCAGTCTACATGTGTTTTGTGGACTTGGAGAAGGCCTTCGACCGGGTCCCTCGGGGGTTTTTGTGGGGGGTGCTGCGGGAGTATGGGGTGCCGGACCCGTTACAACGGGCCATCCGGTCTCTGTACGACTGCAGTAGGAGCTGTGTTCGTATTCTCGGAAATAAGTCAGACGCCTTCCCGGTGGGTGTTGGCCTCCGCCAGGGCTGCCCTTTATCACCGGTCCTGTTCGTGACTTTCATGGACAGGATATCTAGGCGTAGCCGGGGGGAGGAGAACGTCGGGTTCGGGGTCTCGGGATCGCCTCTCTGCTGTTCGCAGATGATGTGGTCCTGTTAGCCTCTTCGGACCATGACCTCCAGCATTCACTGGGGCGATTTGCAGCCGAGTGTGACGCGGCGGGGATGAGGGTAAGCACATCCAAATCCGAGGCCATGGTGCTCTGCCGGAAACCGGTGGATTGCTCCCTCCGGGTGGGGACGCAGTGCCTGCCGCAAGCAAAGGAGTTCAAGTATCTCGGGGTCTTGTTCACGAGTGAGCTTAAGATGGAGCGGGAGATCGACCAGCGGATCGGTGCGGCTGCAGCAGTAAAACAGGCGCTGCACCGGACCGTCTTGGTGAAGAGGGAGCTGAGCCGGAAGGCAAAGCTCTCAATTTACTGGGCGGTCTACGTTCCAACCCTCACCTATGGTCACGAACTCTGGGTCGTGATCGAAAGAACGAGGTCTCGGATACAAGCGGCCGAAATGAGTTTTCTCCGTAGGGTGGCCGGGCTCAGTCTTAGAGATAGGGTAAGGAGCTCGGACATCAGGAGGGAACTTGGAGTTGAGGCGCTACTCCTTCGTATCGAAAGGAGTCAGCTGAGGTGGTTCGGGCATCTGATCAGGATGCCTCCTGGACGCCTCCCGTTAGAGGTTTTCCAGGCAAGCCCAACTGGTAGGAGGCCCCGGGGAAGACCCAGGACACGCTGGAGGGATTATATCTCCCAGCTGGCCTGGGAACGCCTCGGGATCCCCCAGAACGAGCTGGAACGTGTTGCGGGTGAGAGGGAAGCCTGGGTCGGCCTGCTAGGCCTGCTGCCACCGCGACCCGACCCCGGATAAGCGGGAAAATGGATGGATGGAATAATTAAACACATCGATATGAAGAAATAAACGTGACATTTAAGGTTGAAATAATGTCCCGTGGTCGCGAATAGTTCAAGTTCTGCATTTCACTTTTTACGAAGAAGATCGTTCTCACTTTAAATATGTTCATCTTTCAAATACCGCACGGCATCGGCTTCAGTTTGCATAAAGAAGCACTTTCAAGAACCCGAAAATATTTAAGTCCTTTTGAAAGACGAGCCAAGATTAATTAGTTTATTACTTAATGTTAATCTCACTTGTTCATATTTAATTAGAACGTGTACCATGCACCTCCTCCACCCGGGCTCACGTTGTTGTTGTTGTTGTTGTTGTGGTGGTGTCCTCAGTATGAAGTGAAGGCTCCGATGCCCTCGGCCTGCTTTAGAAACGCCTGTAAACAGATGGCGAAGATGCACGAAGCCATTTCTGAACTTCTCCCTGAAAAGCAGACGCAGGTGAGACGCGACTCGCTCTTCTGACTCATAAACATACGCAGCACGGTGTGTGTGTTCAGAAACCTGACGCGTGTCTCTGTGCAGATGCTGTTTCTGAGGATTAACGCCAGTTTTAAGATGCACCTGAAGAGGCAGCTGGCTCGACTCGGAGTCGTTAACGACGGAGGACCTCAGAACGGGTACACACACACACACACACACACACACACACACACACACACACACACACACACACACACACACACACACACACACACAATATTTAAAGATACCGACGGAGCACTTCCTGTTTCATTCTGAGGAGAGATACGATCTTATTTAAGCAGGTGTTTATAAAGGTTTCATGCATTTCAACACACGGCTGTTACTGACATTTACAAACGGTTGAAACGTGAGTTCAGAGTTTCAGGCTTTCCTCCATTTCTGTTTCTCTGTAAATCAACTTCCAGACGTTTCATCACCGGCATCGAAGGAGCCGGTGTTTTATTTATTTTTTTAACCATTACCGTAAAAACGTTTGACGGATTATTTGCACCGAGTCTCTGTGAGATCGAAGAGCGTCCTGAATGGAAATTAGTAAAATAAAAACACGTTCAGTTGTCTGAGAAGTGAAAAAGGATTTTTATCGTTTTGAACGAGTCTCATTTCATATAAAAGTTTCCCGACAGAAGTACAAGATGCTCTTCAGATGCAAAAATTAGTTAATTTCATGAGCAAAAAGTGACACAATGTGGAAAAAACCCGTGAATGTTTCAGTCATCCATCCAGATGTAAATAGACCATCAGACCGACATCAGGAGGAGATTAAATTAAGGCTCTAACAACTATTTCCATCAGCAGTTATTTCTCAGTTAATTGATCGGTTTATTATTAAGAGTGCAAAGTTCACACCACACGAGGCTGTGAGGAAAAACTGCAAAAAAGGAAATGTTTGAGCATTTCTTTTGCATAAAAAAATAAATAAAATAGATGATAAAATCAAGGAATATTTGAAAGTGTTTAACCGCCTGCTGCTGCTTGCAGGCTGGTCGTGGTGGACGTTGCGTTCTACACGGAGAACGTCCAGGTGCTGAAGAACCTCGACCAGCTCGACCTGAACATGGCGGAGATCTGGGAGCAGAAGAGGTGATGGAGGACGGCGACGGGACGTCCAGGACCCGACCGATGAGACCCGGAGACGTGAGGCCGACCTCGGGGGGAGGAGCGCGGGGGAGGAGGGGCCCGACGGCGGCCGGTCGGCCGAGAGGGAACAGAGGCCCGGAGGGACCAAAAATACAAAAACTGGAAGAAGCAAAGCGGCGACGCGCTGGAGGCTTCCTGAACTGCTCCACCTTTTTAAAAGACTTCATCAAGTAACACACAAAGCCTCCTGAAAACAAACTGCTGCCGCCTCCTCTCACTGTGTGCAATTCAACAGAAATAGTAAATTATTAGAGACCGTTTTAGTGGGAGTTAAGGGTGTAGATAATGGTAAAGAAATGGCGGGGTAATTTATTTTTCTGGCGCCTTTTGGAAACGTTCTATACCGGGGCGAACTGTTTCTTCTTTTTCTCCAGATGTTGGAGCTGAAGGGATTTTGGTCGTCAGACAAAACACTGAAAGATTTTCCTGTCGCTGGTTTCGCAGACTCGAGGATTCAGGGTTCAGATAACGGCATTTTATTTTTATTTTTTTTCTCATTCCTGCATCTGAAAGAATCAACAGGGTTTCCTTCGCGGTGTTTCCAAGCTTTTTTTTTTTTTTTTTTCTCAAACCTCATTCATCTGCTGGTTTTGGGTTTTATTCGCTGTGGTGACTGTGGTTCAGTGGATTCCTAAACTTTTATACTCAAAAGACCAGAAAATATTTTCCAGACTCGACCTGGAGATCAGGACGGTCTGAGACCCGGAGGGAAACAAAAACATAAAAGAAACGCGTGATTTGAAGAGTTGATTTCCTGAAAACCTTTAAACAAACATCCAGACTGTGAAAGCATCACAACTCGTCGTTACCAAAGTAAAACACTCTCTAATTCGGGAAATAAACTCTTCGATTTACACTTTTGTTTCCTTCAAACTGTCCAATTATGCATTAAGTTTCCTTCTGCTGAGCGATGATCCAGAGACACATTTTTATACGTCTTTAGTTGATTGATTGAGTTTTGACTGCAGAACAATGAAGCATGAAAATCAGCTGTGGACTCAAACTACTGTTCTCCCTCCGACTCTGGTTTTATTTAATCTGCATGAAGACCGAGAGCTTTTTGTTTCCTCTGAAGCTGAAACGACTCAAAGCGGAACAGAAAATCTGTTTTTGTTTGTCAAAAACTAATTTACTTTAAACACGAGCGATTATATATATATATTTTTATTTGAATTTAAATCGGTTGAGCTAACATAACATAAACAGACAATATAAAGCAAATTTCCCTGACCTTTTTCAATTCATCAAAAAGTAAATGAGTCAAACTTTTTTTGATGGTTGACTTTTTGTTATTTACAATTTGAACCCGGTCAGGATCTCTAAATTCTGTACTTTAACTCACATTTCCCGGTTCGGCCACTCGGGGGCGCCACAATCCAGTTTTCTGCAAACTTTTAGATTTTCTGTTCCCGAGCGAAGTTCAGTCAAACAAACACACCTGTCCAGCTGCGGTCGCATCACCTCACGTCTCCGAAACCTACGGCAACACTACAGGCTCACCGCATTAATCAGCTTAAGTACTTTAATACGGCAGGTTTATTACGGAGAAATGTTCTTTATTTTTTTCACGATAAAATCCTGTTTATCATGAGAAATCTACTTTGTTATCCTGAAATAATGTGATGCAACAACCGCGGCTGTTTTAGGAACAAATCTGCCTAAATCATCTTTATATATGTATATATGTGTGTATATGTATATATATATATATATGTATATATGTAAATGAGGGCAGATGACGGTCACACGGTTGAAAGTGAATCCGAGTGTGATGTGACTGCAGCTCAGTCAGTTTCTTGAGAACAAAAAGCATCAACTCATCGCTGTCTGCTTCAGAAGTGCCTCCTTTTGATCGACTGTCAGACGACACATCTGAGCTCTCCACTACAGTGTGCCTACCATACCACTGTGTGTGTGTGTGGGAGAGTGTGTGTGTGGGGGGGAGAGTGTGTGTGTGTGTGTGTGTGTGTGTGTGTGTGTGTGTGGGAGAGTGAGTGAGTGTGTGTGTGTGTGTGAGAGAGAATGAGTCGGGCTGCATGTATGAGAATCCAAAATGTATTGAATCCTTCAAACCTGATGTGAATAAAACAGGATGATGGAGCGACTCGTTGTCCTTCGGTCTGTTTTTCAGCTGCACGTTTTTAGTCTTAAGGCTCGTGACATCGTACCGATACGAACTTTAAATTATTATTATTATTATTATTTTTTTTTTTTTTAAGTACCCTACTTTGAGAAAATGGTTGTTTTGTATATTTTTCCTCAAGCACGTTTTTAAATTGTCCGTCAGATGGACCACCGCCCCACAGGACCGTCAAGAACTTTGTAATCGACTGTTATACGGATGTTTTTCTTTTATTTCATCAGAGATTAAAAAAAAAAAAAGCACTAATTAATTTGTATTATTTACATTTGAAATGGTTTTGGCCCAAACAGAAGAGGAACTACATGATTAGTACTTCCGTTGAATCCTGTTGGATCTTTTATTTCTTTTGACGACCGATCGTCGTTGAGCCTCAACGATGCAGCTGGGCTCTAAACATTGAGTAAAGTCTTTTTCCCCCTCTGGGACTCTTGAAGAGGTTTAAACTGATATTATAATAGTGAAACCTTCTGTTTCTGTTGTGAAGTTTAAAGAGGAGCTTCGCTAAAGCAACACGTTGCCCGTTAATTCCTCTTTGTTGAAGGCTGCGTTATTGTGAAACAGGAAGCCGAGCAACAGCTCAGTAAGAATGTGAAGGCCTTTATTATGAAGCCAAAACTTTACCAAAAAACATGACCTCCTTCTCAGGGATTATGTGTAATATATGTATTTGTGTGTCTGTAGTCATTCAGCAGGAAAAAGCATCATATCTACATGTCTTTTATTTTAGAAACCAAACATTTTCAACCATCTAGAAGGAAAAATCCAGCCGAGCTCCATTTTAAAAACCTTTAAAACTAATTAAAAGTCCCGAAACTTCTAATTTGAAATCCTTTTGATGACGGTTACCTGGCGAAGGTAAAAAAATAAATAAATTTTTTTGCAAAAGGTCAGCAGTGAGAAGTATTCAAATGCTTTTACTTTTAGTAAAAGTGGGTAAAACATTGTAGTTCTTAAAGTACATTTATGTGACAACCCGGTGGCTCTCGTGCCCGGCTGGCTGCTCTTATTTGTTTAAGTTAGTTTTGGTATTTTTTAAATAAATGTGCATTTCGATGGCCAAAGTGCAAAACCTCCCATCTGCAAAATGATCTATTATTGATCCATACAATTGAAAAATGTATCAGCATGGGTGGCACAGACCCTAAATCAATATGGTTAGACTTTGAAAAGCAAGGATGTAACTCGTTCTCATTATCAAGTGCACCATTCTTCAATAATGTTAAACAAACACCAGAAACTAGGGACTACTTTATTATGAATAACATTCTAAGCACATGGATTAATGCAAAGAAGTTGTTTACTATCAACAGAAGATACTCTTTTTATGCACCGATTGTTAAAACCCCAATTTTGTTCCTTCCTGTGTTGACCCTGGTTTTAAAGAGGAACACACATGGAATCCAGGTGATAAATGATCTCTATTAAAGTGGTAACATGAAATCATATAATCATCTTTAAGGTTTAAATTAATATTCTCCATATAATGTGTCATGATGCAGAGTTTAAGAGATGAACGCATCCCACGAATGTGTTGGCTATGTAACGGGATACAAATAATAAAATGTCTTAATGACGTGTAAATCAATCACCAGTCAACAGACTGTGTGAAATATGATGTAAATTTAAACTACATGATATTCACCCAGAATATGTACATTTGTAAAATCATAACAATAAAAAAGAGAGTGATTAGTTTACTCTGACAGGAGTGATGATCAGAGGTGTAGAGTTTTTACCATCATGATTAAGACTAGGACAGAAGAATGGGAAGAGTTTCTCATTGAAGGAGCAGCCAGTAAAGGAGTAGAGAAGAGCTGCAGCTTCTACGTCATAGAAGGAGACCAGACCCTCCTCATGATCCACAAACACCCCCACCTTCTGAGGCTGAGACTTCAGGGAGAGAAGAACTGAAGGGCCAGCAAGAGCTTTGTACTCATTTCCTTCTCTCAACCATATAGTCCAGTAACCATATTGAGGGATCAGTGTGATGTTTCCCTTCCTGTTGATCGACTCTCTGGCCACTCCTAAAGTCCAATCAGTCTTTCCTTTAACTTGAACCTCAAAGTAAAATCTGCCTGAAGAGAAACTCTGCTTTGCTAAGACACAAGAAGATTTAGAAAATCTCTCTGGGTTGTCTGGGAGTTTCTTCCTCACATCACCATGATTCACTTGTTTCCCATCATCAGATAAGATGAGGTGAAGATGAGCTGTATCAGGATCAAGAGTCACATCCACTGCAAACTTCTGGACCCTCTTCAGCTCAGCTTCAACCAGCTTCTTCATCTCTTCACTGAGTGTCTCCTCCAGCTGAGACACAGCTCTCACCACAGTCCCCTCATATGATGATGGAGGAACACTGACCTTTGTCCAGTCCTTGGTGGGTGGTGGGAGGTGGATGTTTAAGGACTGGAAACTCTGGAGAAGGTGGAGGTGGTCTTCAGAGAGGGAGAGCTTCTCCACCTCAGTGCTTCTCTTCATCAGCTCAGAGATTTCCTGTTCCAGCTCTTTGATGGAGTCTTCAGCCTGTTTCTTTGTTGTTCTCTGCTTCTCTTCTATCGTATTGATGAGCTCATTCAGTCTTCTCTCAACAGCCTCCTTCAGAGCAGTGAAGACCTGAACACCTTCTGCTTTCTCTCTGTTTGCATCTTCCTCACTGAGGTCCACTGAGTGTTTGACCTCCTGAATCTTCAGTTGTCTCTTCTGGATCATCTGCTGGATTTCAGCCTCTGTCTTCTCCAGCTCGACCTTCTTTCCTTCATATTCTTCTTTCAGAGGAACAACATCGTGCATCTTGTGGTCTAATACAGTGCAGAGCATGCAGACACATGTCTGGTCGGTCTTACAGAACAGCTCCAGAGGTTTATCGTGCTTCGTACACATCCTGCCTTCCAGGTTCTCCACAGGGTCGATCAGCTGATGTCTCTTCAGGCCTGACATTGTCAGATGAGGCTCCAGGTGAGTCTCACAGTAGGAGACCAGACACACCAGGCAGGACTTCAGGGCCTTCAGTCTGGTTCCAGTGCAGACGTCACAGGGAACTTCTCCTGGTTTGGACTCTTGTTGCTCTGAGCTGCTGCTGCTGGCTTTCTGTTGAGCCGACTGTCTGAACTGAGAAACCATCTCAGAGAACAAAGTGTTGACGTGCAGCTCAGGTCTGGAGATGAAAACCTTTTTACACATTGGACACATGTTCTGGTCGTTGGTATTCCAGTAATCATTGATGCAGTTTTTACAGAAGTTGTGTCCACATGATGTTGTGACTGGATCAGTGAACACATCCAGACAGATGGAGCACAGAAACTGATCTTCAGATGGCAGAAAGTTTGCAGCAGCCATATCTACACACATTGTGGAAGAAAAGAAAAACATTTAATTCAAAATAGAGTTCAATTATTTGTTAAAAAAGGAAACAAGTGTGATTCTTTTTATATCTTTTAACTTTTAAGTAAACAACCAAGATCAAAGTCGTGCCGACAGACTCAACCTTGCTACTCTTGCAAAGCAGCACAGAATATGTCCAATGTGAATTAAAGAACAGCACTGACAACAAAGCTCTGTTTACGTGATGACAAACACATCACATTTCCTCCAGCTGCTTCACAATAAAAGCCTCCCGCTGGTAGAAAACTTTTAATGTGAAACAACTAGAGGCAAAAGAGGAAGTGATCAATGAACAGTAACAATAGCAGGAAAGTAGGAGTGAGACTAAAGTTAAAACCACAGAGATTCAGTTACAAGTTACTAAAGTCCTCCTGAGACAGTTTAAAGCTGTTAAAGTGAGTTACTGTATAGTGGGACTGTGGACAGACAGACATAGTTACATAGTTAATAATTAATCAGGTATGAAGTGATAAGAGAGGAACTTCCAGCCTGAGTAAAGGTAAAGTTTTGTGTTAATCCTGGTTATTAAAGGTGTAAATATGATCAGATGTACTCACCAGTGTTTGGAGGAGACTCTGTTGTGTTGTTGAGAAAAACCTGATGAAGTCAGTTTGAATTGTCTTTTAGAGAAAAGCAGAGACTTGTCTCGACTGCAGTGTGTCTGCCACTCTGACGAACTTAACTTTCATTTCTGGAGTGTGACGTTGAAGCTCTCCTCTTCACAGTGTTGCTCCGCCTCTCATCTGCAGCTCTGTTGGTGAACACCTCACCCTTTTCCTCCCTCTGGTTTACACGGAGTAGTCTGGCTTTTTGCCTCCATCAGTCACATGACCCTCATCACTTGACACTCTCCCATACACACCCCAAAGCCTGCCAAGGACATGAGTTAGGTACAAGTTGAACCAACGCATAATATTCAAGTGTAGGACGTCTTGCTGATTTATATGAACACATCACAAAGGGAACAATTATTTAATGAAAGACAGTAAAACTGCAGGAAGCACATGGTAAAGCTGAGGTGAAACAGGTACAACCCTGAAGATCTTCATGAAGACAAAACATTTTACATTTACGGCATAAATAGTTATTTCATGTATTTAACCTGATTAATTACCTCTCTGCAGTTTACAGAGAGACAATAGAGACGTGTCAGCTGTCAGTGATTGAACCTCTTAAACCAAAGTTACTTTAACTTTAAAGGATAGTTAAAAACATGACAAAAAAACAAGTTTGTTCTTTTAAGGGGACTTATGTGCTTCAACTGTCTCTTTGTTTTTAATGTAGTAAAACGTTGATAGTTTGGACTCTGACTGTTTGTGGTGTTTGTTTTTGTGTTTGTGTCGCAGGGCGGAGAAAGCAGAAGGCAGCCAAAGAGAGGGCGGGCATGGCAAAGGTGAGCTCTGACCTGTTGTAACACTTCCTGATATCACCTGTCAATCAACTCAGAGCAGATTAGTGAGCTGTGTGGTTTGGGGAGGAAACTGACTAAGATTTAAAATAGTCAAATATTACTCAGTGACTCTTACTTGATGAAATAACAGTCACTAGACAATAAATATTATTATTACAATAATTATTATCAGTGATGTTTTGTTTATTCTTTTTGTTACAAAATCCTCTTAACATCATGTCAACATAAATATTTACATTAACACTGTATGCTAAATAACTGAAAACAATAATATTACATAATATATGTTCAGCAGTGAGTTCTGTCAAAGTCTTTCCTCTGAAGTTTATTTTGAAAAGACCCTGAGGAGTGACTTCCTGTAAGATATACTACGAGAGGTGCCCGAGTACAAACTGCCCAGCATCAGCCAGGTAGGCAGGCCGAACGCTTCTCTTCCTTCTCCATCTGGATCTCCACGAGTCCTTCCGTTCTCCACACAGAAACAATAACAAACTGTTTAAAATCATTATCAATAAAACAAGAAAAGGAATAAAAACCATGCGGTTTGTTCTCTGCTCCTGTCCTGCAGCGTATTGTGAGTGCACAGAGTCTGAGCGAGGACGATATAGAATGAGAGGACCAGGAGGAGACAACCCCCAAACCCTCACCCTCCTCTTCCTCCCCTCCCTCTTCCTCGTGTGGACCTTCCACGACGACCCTGCCAACGCCTCGGCCTCCATCGCTCCGGCCGACGTCCGTCACTTCCTGAAGTGGAGTTAGTTTTTTATTCCTGGTTTATCCATGACAGTAGTGTTTTGTTTTTTACTTAAATTACCCGTTTTGGGGTTTGAAGAGTATCTGGATCATAACGGCCAGAGAAATACAAGAGCCCGTCCCCACTCCACCGTCATCAGGTGTGTACTCACTAAGTGGACCGGGTGTTAACGTGAATGCGCTCCTTCCTTCAGGGTGGCGTAGAACATGTCCCGACAGCATCACGTCCCGACAGCATCACGTACCAGGTTTACACCGTCTGACATGTTTGTACCAACCATCTTCATGGTTCCTTCATCAGTCGTGGAAAGTTCCAGAAACAGGAATCTTCTCTCTGTTCGGATGCTTCACAAAGTATTTATTGTTTGTTTTTTTGTTATCGGTCGTCTTTCTGTTCGTTCTCGACTTGCAAACACTTTTTTTAAAAAGTGATGAAATGTTTTGTTTTGTCATTTTAAAGAGGACGAGGCTCTTTGGGAAAATAAAAAATGTGAACAAACTGTGAAGTTGTCTTGTGAGATTATTTTATTTTAAATGAATTTACGCCTCCTCCACTTCTTGCTAGTTGCTGTGCACATGGCATCGTTGTTCAGAAAGTACAACTTCTCCTCCGTGAATCGCCACCTTAACGTGGTGGAGGAGTTTGAGTGGCTCAGTGATCCTGGGAGCTATGTTGTCTGGGGCATCAGCCCCTGGTAGGGTCTCCCAAGACAAACAGGTCGCAGGGGAGAGCCCAGACTAAGAGCGGTTCAAAAAACCCTGATAAATTGCGGCCCACGGACTACAGCCACCTCGCCCGGACCAGGGAAACCGGGTA
>JACSYO010000143.1:7500-97500 GCA_016806645.1 Ophiodon elongatus
CTGGTAAAAGAAGTGGATTCAATGAAGTAAGCGAGGATGATGCTGGAGATGTGTGTGTGTGTGTGTGTGTGTGTGTGTGTGTGTGTGTGTGTGTCACGAGGGATGTCTGGGGTTAGGCCAGTAAATGAACAGCTGAGAGCGGTGATTTAGTCTGTATAAAAGCAGCCCAACTGTCATAACAAAGACACTCTGACAGCAGGCCAACCGGAGACAAAGAGGAGTCACTGTCCCCCAGGAGGCCTCCAAAGACCCCTTTGGACACACACACACACACACACACACACACACACACACACACACACAGCCTACACAGACAATGGGGAGTCAACAGCGGGCTCCCAGAGGCCTTGCGATGGTCCAGGAGACCGGACTGAGCTCGGTTGAAAGGATGCAAGAGGCGTCCATTACAAAGCCAGGCAGGCGTCACAGGACAGCACAGCAGTCACCCATGCCCCCCCCCCCCCCCTTCACTGGCACCCACACTCAGCCTCAGAGGGCGACGCTTCATCGGCAAATACCTAACGTGACATATATTCCCATCTAATGCAGAGTGGAGCGATGTTAAAGGGAAACTTGAAAGCGCCTTTTGTGTCGTTTGTGATGTGGGTGGTATGAGCAGAGGAACGCCGTCCGGCTTCCCTCTGTGTTACCGTCGCCCGGAGCGCCCCCGCTCACCCGCTCACCCGCTGCTCGTTTGTCGCCGAGGGTCCGGCGAATGATGCAAAATGCATTTCCCGTCCAGTGGACTATTGCCGGTAATATTCACGTGCACACACCGCCCACATTGCAAAGACACAAAGCTGGGTTGAAAATCGGCAAAGTTTCCCTTCAAGTTTGATGTGTGCATGGGACTGTTTTTTTTTTTTACTTGAGCCAGTTACCAACAGTAACTGTTACCAACAGTTACTGTTGTTGTTACCAACAGTTACTGTTACCAACAGTAACTGTTGGTAACGGTTAGTAACTGTTACCAGCAGCCAGTTGCCAAGTGTTGAGTAAAAGAGTACACTGCCAGGTTAGCGTTGCACTCCTAAATGGTGGACAGTGAAGAGCAAAAATGGTCCAAAACCGATGCAGCAGAACCAGAGATCATCTTTTTTATTTCTCAAATTCTTTGTCCTTGTCAAAACTTTATCCACATTGCAACTCGCCTGCCGACAGTTTGGTTGGAGATTTGGGGTTTGCTAAGTAGCGGCTAATGTAGCCTCGAGCTTCTAGCGCCAGACGTGCCGGGATTCCCGGTACTTCCCCGGTTTCAAGATGGGTGTACCGAGTCCCGAGACGGAAACAAATCTTTATATGACTGCTTAGGTTGCTGGAATGCGTGATGAGGCGACTATTTTTGCCGTTCAGCTGTGAGGTTGATTCAGTTTCCTCTTCTTTTCTTTTTACGCTAACCGAACAGTGTCTGATGTCCTTTCACTTGATCACATCAAGGGAGCGGGAACACCTCCAGCCAGGAGCAGTGAAAACCTTCTCATCAAAATAAAACGTACTATTCATTCAGTGTTAGACAGGGCCGAGGATAGTCATTGTTCCATTGCGGCAATTCACTGTCATTGTTTTCTCCTCACTTTCTCGTCCTGTGAGCCGCTGTCCTGCAGGCCTGTCCAGCAGCAGCAAAAGGATGAGTGTGGGCCCTCCATCCTATTAGGCTCCGATTAATCGGCCTTTTCTTCGGAGTCAAGGAGCGTGATGAGGAGAGGCATTGAGCCCTCTGTAACCCCCCAATCCCCCTCCACCCTGTTACCCATCCACCTGCTGTGGCTTTGTCTGTGGCTTTGGAAGAGCTTTGGCTTTCAGCGAAAAAGCCAACACTGACCACACACTTCCACCGATGTGCACACACTCAAGCTGGCGCAAAGGATGGAAAGAAAATCTGCCGCCACAGAGTGCTCCCCTTGTCCGGGTGGAAATGGTACCCGGAACAGGGTTTTGAACATGAAGGGACACTTTGAAACTCTCCTCCTGAAAAGTCACACTGGTGACATTTTTTTAAAGTTATGATTGCAGACAGGGCGAGGCAAGTTTCACTGCAGGTTTTATAGACTCGAGAGAAAAATTCTCCCACACCACAGTGGAATGATGTCTCTGCTCAGACATCCGATACAGAAATAATCAAAACACAGCCCTGCATAGCTGGTTGGAATCTGATCAAATTATAATTAGACCTCGAAAACGACTCTGCGAGATTAACAAGGAGGTCTGGAGACAATCTAGTCAGAAAATGTGATATAATGAGGCCTTTCTTTATTGCCTCTGAGGAGGGAAACAGTGCTCTCCCAGCGCCCTCCTAGCTTTCCAACATTAGCTAGACTACAACGCTTACTTGTATTTATGGTTTTACAAAATAAAGTCTCCTATATATACAATATCCCATTAAACAAGGCCTTTCTTTGTGTAAAAAAACTATGAATCTACAGCCAATCAAGGAAAAATGTCAACCTCATGGTGGTGCTGGAAGAAAAATTAACCAACTGACCAACTTATCGACATTGCCATCCCAAAAGCCAAGCTGTTGACTAAAATGTTAGCGTAGCAAACCACCTCATCCAGATGAGTCGATCCCACGAGGCTGGACAGCTTCCCCACAGTTCGGATCCCCCTCTTAAGTTAAGAGGATTTCATTGAAATGGGTCAAGCTAAAGGGTGGGTGCCTGCTGAATACTGTTTTTACCTTTGGAGTACTCTTTAGGTCCTCATGTACTAAAATGAGAAAATTAGGGACCGCATTGGTCCGGTAACTTTCTCAAACCGAAATTCAGACAAATCGTGCCCGCTTCATGCAGCGAATGGCCAGGTGAGGTGAGGTGTGCAGATAAGCAGGTGACTGAACTTCCAACTCAAAAGTGTTCTTTTCTACACTTGTTACACAATGCTTCCATCACTTTTTCCCCCGTACAACCAAATGTAACATTATGAATGCCTTCAAGGAGAGAATATGTGCCCCATTAATCTCCATTTGTGCAATTCATAATGTCTGGCCCCTCTCACAGACTTATGGCCCGGCCTCCTGGGTCTTGCTCAGACTGACAATCCAAATCTGTATCCAGCTTGATTTTAGGAAGTCTGGACAGCACAAAAAATACAAAACGCATTAGATGCGATTTTTGTACATGTGTGCCAAACCACACTTGGAGATGATTTAAATTGCGATTCCAATGTTATTCCCACTGATGCGTCTCAGTCTCAGACGCTCCAATCGGTTCTCAAAGTGTCTTTTTGTGTCACTCGCAAACGCAACGTGCAACGGTGGCGTCAAATCCGAGGTGACGGAAGTGCTGCAACTAGCGGAGCGCTATGGAGGACAACACGGAGGGAAACCGTCCAAAATAAATGTCTGCAACTGACAGAAGGCCGGTGCACATGGGGATGCTCCGGAGGAGTCCTGCACCTCCACTTGACAGCGCGACCGTTTGGAGGCCCAAATTATAGACCCCTTCATTTAACGTGCTGCGGCGTGGGAGAGCCGCGTCACCAGCGTAGGTGACGTGGTTTCCGACACCTACACCGTTACCAAACACGGATCTATTCTGGGTCACACGCACACGGCTTATCCAACAGTGAGGGAGAAAGAGAGATAGAAAGTCGAGGTAGAGGCGGGTGGGCCTCAGAGGCGTCGACTACAGGGGTGCTGGATCGAGTGTTGCTTGGCCCACACTTTCCCCACATTTACTTTACTTCCTCTGTTTCTAGCGACAGAAGCCACAGCTATGTGTGTGTTTATTTCTCGGCGTCACTCAGCGAAAACAGTTTCCTCCCAAAAGGAAAAACAACTAAATAAAGTGAGAGAAGCTGTGTTCGTTGGCGCTGAAAGTTGGACCACGTGCCTGTCGACAGGAGGGCCCCACGCCATCGTAAAGGCGATAAGGAGCGTACTGCACAGAGTGTGTGCGCGTGTCAACGTGTTGAGGGGGTCCAGGTCCTCGGAGGGTGTGTGTTCATCTGCCTTATCACAGACATTTCTGCTGTGGACAGGAAATCAGAGGTTTGCTGGAGTATTCCAGGCATCGCCACAGCAGAGTGAAAACAACTACAGCCGACAGCTCCAGTCTGCTGGGCTTCCCTGCCCACACACACACACACACACACACACAGACACACACACACAGACACACACACAGACACACACAGAAACTTAGACACACACACACACACACACAGACACACACACACAGACACACACAGAAACTTAGACACACACACACACACACAGACACACACAGAAACTTAGACACACACACACAGACACACACAGACACTTAGACACACACACACACACACACGCTCACAGCAGAGTTTAATTTAATTTGGTTCATTCCTGTGTTTTCCGAGGGTGCTGAACCGCGTCACCTCTCGCTGACGACTCAGCCGTCAGGGATTTACCTCTGGAGTCACTCCCCTCCTGCTGCCCGGGCTGCAACACGCACGCACACACACACATGCACACACACACACACACACACACACACACACACACACACACACACACACACGCATACGCACACGCACACGCACACACACACACATTTATTGTTTCTCCAACGTGCTCCAAACTTTGCCCCTTACCGATACCGGAGAGATGTTTAGACATAGTCAAGAAACAAAAGAATTTAGAAGGGACACTTGTTGCAACGACAAATAAGAGCAAAGCATACAGAGTCTGATAAACGGGAAATACGGGGAAAAAAGTTGTTTCTGCCACCCTGAACCTTCATCGTGTTTGACTACTTCTTCGTCCTCTCACGTTGGACTGAGGACAGACTGGGCACTACAGTAACTCACTATCGCCTCTAGAGGTACAGGTGGTATTACAAGACAGGTCGGGCCGGAGCTAGCTGGTTAGCATGCTCCTTTAAAGTAGATATCTCTGCCACACAATACATAAGCGTGTCTTTGACATAACATCAAGACTTTAACCTCTTCAAATGTAAATTTTTTTGGGGTACATGTTTTCAGAATTTGAGAGGACTCACTGAAGTCTGGGATGTTTCAACCATGCAAGAAGTGATAAAAGACTACTCCTAGTGAATTGTATTTATTTACACAGCTGTGTGTCTTGCAATTGCGCACCTGGTATTTTGGTTTCATGTAGGTGCAGGGCCGGCTGAAGCGGAAAATAGATTAGAGGATACACTCTCAGCCAGTCACATCACTGGTCTCATTGCTCTGAAACAGCTGAGCCGATCACACTTGAAAAAAAAGTTTTTATTAAGAAATCTATAATAGAAGAAAATAATAAAGCATACAAGACTGATGTAACATTTTCAGCGAAAATCAATTATTGTCTCAGCAACACTGTCCTTTGCTGCCTTTAATTTTTGTCTTTTCATTGAAGTTATAAATAAAATAAAAAAATAAGTACAAAGCAAATCAAAATACAAAATATATGCAGAGGTTTTTTTCAGCCCTCAGTATCGTCTGCAAAGCTTACTCTTTCACTGAGCAACAAGAACATTTACATGTAAGATGCTAGTAATTTTAGTATTTTTAACAATATATTGTGAATATTTATTCAATACTGGCACTAATCACCAGCTGTGCCCCTATCCCCAATTTACCGCACTGGTCTTTGTGGTTTTCCTCAGTACACCTCTGTGTGTGTGCGTCTGTGCTGGACTATCAGATGGCAGACAGGGATTTAGGGTTGGGGCTCTTTGCTGCGTGAGGTCAGAGCTCTGGTATTTCCAGTCGGAATCACAATTCCACAGAAAAACCGCAGCGTCAACCCCACGATCCCCAATTACCAGTACACATGGTCACATGTACGCATGGTCACATGTACGCATGGTCGCATGTACGCATGGTCGCATGGTCGCATGTACGCATGGTCGCATGGTCACATGTACGCATGGTCGCATGTACGCATGGTCGCATGGACGCATGTACGCATGGTCGCATGTACGCATGGTCGCATGTACGCATGGTCGCATGTACGCATGTACGCATGGTCGCATGTACGCATGGTCGCATGTACGCATGGTCGCATGGTCGCATGTACGCATGGTCGCATGGTCGCATGTACGCATGGACGCATGGACGCATGGACGCATGTACGCATGTACGCATGTACGCATGGTCGCATGGTCGCATGTACGCATGGTCGCATGGACGCATGGACGCATGTACGCATGGTCGCATGGACGCATGGACGCATGTACGCATGGACGCATGTACGCATGGACGCATGGACGCATGTACGCATGGTCGCATGTACGCATGGTCGCATGTACGCATGGTCGCATGGTCGCATGTACGCATGGTCGCATGGACGCATGGACGCATGTACGCATGGACGCATGTACGCATGTACGCATGGTCGCATGTACGCATGGCATGTACGCATGGTCGCATGGTCGCATGTACGCATGGTCGCATGACGCATGGACGCATGTACGCATGGACGCATGGACGCATGTACGCATGGTCGCATGTACGCATGGTCGCATGTACGCATGGTCGCATGGTCGCATGTACGCATGGTCGCATGGACGCATGGACGCATGTACGCATGGACGCATGTACGCAAGGTCGCATGGTCGCATGTACGCATGTACGCATGGTCGCATGGTCGCATGTACGCATGGACGCATGTACGCATGGACGCATGGTCGCATGGTCGCATGTACGCATGTACGCATGGTCGCATGTACGCATGTACGCATGTACGCATGGACGCATGTACGCATGGTCGCATGTACGCATGGACGCATGTACGCATGGACGCATGTACGCATGGTCGCATGTACGCATGTACGCATGGACGCATGTACGCATGGACGCATGTACGCATGGTCGCATGTACGCATGGTCGCATGGTCGCATGTACGCATGGTCGCATGGACGCATGTACGCATGGACGCATGTACGCATGGTCGCATGGTCGCATGTACGCATGGTCGCATGGTCGCATGTACGCATGGACGCATGTACGCATGGACGCATGGTCGCATGGTCGCATGTACGCATGTACGCATGGTCGCATGTACGCATGGACGCATGTACGCATGGTCGCATGTACGCATGGACGCATGGACGCATGTTCGCATGTACGCATGGACGCATGGACGCATGGACGCATGTACGCATGGTCGCATGTACGCATGTACGCATGGTCGCATGTACGCATGGACGCATGTACGCATGGTCGCATGTACGCATGGACGCATGTACGCATGGACGCATGTTCGCATGTACGCATGGACGCATGGACGCATGGACGCATGGACGCATGGTCGCATGTACGCATGTACGCATGGTCGCATGTACGCATGGACGCATGGTCGCATGTACGCATGGTCGCATGGTCGCATGTACGCATGGTCACATGTACGCATGGTCACATGTACATATGGTTGCATGGACACATGTACACATAGTCACATGTACACATGGACACATAACTACATTTTAGTCAGAGTATAATCTCCTGAAACTAAGAATCTTAGTGTTTTCCTTTGCTTAAAAAAAGCCATTTACATCATCCAAGGGAGCGGGTCGTCTTCCACGGAGTCCGCCATCTTGCACTGCCATGTTTCTTCAACAGCCCAGAATGGACACTGGCTCTGGCTAGAGCCTTTCACATTTTTACGTTATCTGAAGGTGGGGATGCGTTCCAAAACCCAGTATTAAACGTGCCCCATGCTAATTTATTAAAGATTGGAGTATTGATAAGCCCCCCCGACGTGTAATGTTTTGGTGTCCTTTATTATCACGCTGCAGCTCGCGTTTGCTCTGCTCTCTGTCGGGCTGAGCTCCTTCAGCCACACACACACACACACACACACACACACACACACACACACACACACACACACACACACAAACACACACACACACACACACACACGAAGCGCGAGCAGATAGGCTGCGGTGGTGAAGTGGACCAGGCGAAGGATAATGGAGTTGACGGCATCTACTCTTGTTACTGTACGTGCAAAAAAATAGTTTGGGGGTAAAATGCCAATACTTTATCTTTCATTTGTTTAACAAGCAAGGACATATAAACAAAAGTGAAACCTAAGTCGGCTCGGTCTGCAGTCTCTCATGCGCCACCGCTATGTTTACACAAGCACAAAGCAAGATTGGCCAAAAGCTCTTTTTTTGTAAACTTCTCTGCTGGCTGAGACAGAAAACAGGAGGAATGCCTGATAGTGACGGATATCTGTGTTCTTCATTCTTTATAAATGTCAGTCTATTGATTTTATTAACATTTTACATTTGTTTCCAAGGAGATATTAATGACTTTGTATAGTGACTTTGCTGTTATATACTTTGCTATTGCTGCTCTAGACACAATATTTAGATAATGACCAGCAGGGGGCGACTCCTCTGGTTGTATAGAAGTCTATAGAAAATGACTCTACTTCTCTCTTGATTTATTCCCTCAGTAAACATTGTAAACATGAGTTTATGTCTCAATCTCTAGTTTCAAGTCTTCTTCAATACAGCATGATGTTCATTTAGTAAATTATGGTCCATGTAGAGTCAAACAGACCATAAAGCAGGGGATGCTTAAGGGCGGGGCTACTGTGATTGACAGGTCCTACCGCCACGGCCTCTCTACATCACTACACCACCATCCAAATATGGTCACTTCTGTTCACTAGTTAAAAAAAAAAATGAAAATGGCGACAGACAATATATCAACTTGAGGCTTCAAAACCGCAGTCCACAAACCAACGGGTGACGTCACAACACCTACGTCCACTTCTTATATACAGCCTATGGTCCAGCCCTCTGAACCCCTGAGCAAACTGTCTGCGGTTCAGTTGCATTGTGGGTAATGTGGAAGAAGAATGCATGGACTAAAAGAGAAGACTTAGGTATACTGCCGCAATTTTGATACTTTTTTTACTTTTTACTTCTGGCCTTTGTGAGTCCAAAAAGGATACAAGAGCAATGCTAAATTGCTTATAAATTTCATGATGAGCTGTAAGTGATTGAACCTAGCGTGCCTCGAGTAAAATCCATCGCTTTCATTCTGGTCTTAGCTGTTGCCTGAGGTCGCCTGAGTGACAGCTGGTGACACAGCAGCTTCCTCCAGCCTGTGGAGCTACATCTCTCCACACACACACACACACACACACACACACACACACCTACACACACATTCATACACACCGTGACAAGCCTGACTTCAACAAAACCTCCACGCTGTGATTAAGAAATAAAGGCTGGCAAATAAAGACAACAAATAACTTTTCTGGAAACATGCCTTCAAATACGCTCACACATAGCTGCACGGACACACATGGACACGGACACACACGGACACACACACACACACACACACACACGTACATGCATAACACACACAAGAGCGTGCTCAGCCATAAAACCACTGGGCTCCAGAGACAAAAGCCTTGTCATGCTCTGGTGGGGTCCTGTCACTAATCCACGCAGCTTTAGAGGTTGCAGACAGCAGACACACACACGGTGTAGATCAACGTGAGAGAGAAATTTGACACACACACACACCCGCACCCGCACACACACACACACGCACCCGGACACACACACACACACACACACACACACACACCGCCTGGATTTGTGGACGCATACTTACGCACACTGGCTCTCGCGCGCGCACACGGACACAGACGGCGGGGTGTCGCGTAGCCGGCTGGCCGGGTGTTAAGGCCAGGCAGAGCTACTGGCGACAGGTTGGAGAGAGGAGATGGCTCACTAAGCCTAATCACACAGGGGAATGCTGTCTGGGGCACCTGACCATCAGACCTCTCACTGTGTGTGTGTATGTGTGCTCGCTTACTTACATGTAGTTCTGCATGTGTGTGTGTGTAAACTGCGGGCGAGGGCAGTCATAATTGGGGCTTATCGCCCTGAACAGGGCCGAAGGAGAGGTGCCAGAGCGGGATTGGGGAGGGGGGGGCGTCTGACCGGAGCTGGAGTTTAATGGGGGTGGGGGGTTGGGTGGGTGGATGTAATGAGTCATCCAGATTCTTACGGGCAAAGCCTTTGCACAGCCGGAGAACATATTCCATATACTGAGAGCACAGTCCATCCCATAAAACTCAGCATCAATTACTTTAATCTGCAGATCAAAGATAGCTCAAAATGTTTGAAGTTCATCTGTTCTGTTCATCTGCTGATGAAGATAATGAAAGCACAAGACACGGGTTGAGGGGAAACCTGGAGGAGGGGTCACCTGTAACAATAGCAACTTTACTAAATGTGTTGCATTTGCAACGCAGAACCAAAAAGGCTATAAATAGTGAAGACGCGTGGAAACGGGCTATTTTGTGAACACGTATGCCGACGACAACGTCAACGAGCGTGGCCACTACAAAAAAATTTCTTGCACATGGTATTACGTCATTTCCTGTGTCACGTATTTTTTGGAATGAGCAGTTTGGAAGAGTAAATACAAAATGAACATCTTAACCAAAGCATTTTTGTCTCCATTGAGCTTTCACTTCTATGTCATCAGCAAACAGAGTTAGCTCAGTTGTCATTTTTTTTGTCTCCACCATGAAAAGATTTTCTTCTCTCTTTTTCAAATCATTGTCTTACATTCACTGACTAAACATAAATGTTAAAAGTGTTACCACGTAACATTTTTGATACCTCGCTCTTAGAGCTGCAGCGATCATTCATTTCCATAAACCACTGTTTTTGTGCAACAAAAAAAGGAAAACACTTTTTATACACTTTGCTATAGTGGAAAATTGGTGAGGAGAGAGAGTTCAGGAGACTGTTGTGCAGTGACAAAATACACTACATTTTTAACTACTCCACTACATTTCAGAAGGGAATATTATACTTTTTACTCCACGACATTTATCCAACAGCTGTAGTTGATCATAAAATATATGATTAGTTAAATACATGAATAAATAAAGCAGTTAATTATGCAGTTAAATTGAGCTCCTCCATGTATATTTAACACTTTAAGTTATTTTGCATAAAGAATATTTTATATCAATTTTGATGCTAATACTACTGTATTTTTACTTGAGTAAGATTTTTGTGTCCACATAAAGTTAGTTCTCTTTGATTTGAAATAAAGTGAAACAGAATATCTGCAATGGTTTATTACTGAAGGTCCCACGGGGATAGAGGGTGAGAGGTTTTGGAAGCGCAGTTGCAACTAACACTCCATCCGTTGAGTGAATTCCTTTGAACGTGGGCTGGTGTTGTTGTGAGCAGAGGTGAAGAAGAAGTAGATGGATATTTGTCTGGTGTCCAGCATCTGGAGAGCCTCACTCGAATCACAAGAGACTTTTATTGATTTTCTTCTTTAAACATTTTGCCTTTCAACAGCTCCTCTCCTTCTCTGCCACGTTACGAGAGGATTGTCACGGAGTGAACTTGAGAGGAATTTAGAGATTGAAGCCCAGAGGACATTTTGGTGAGGGCGAGAGGAGTTGTTTTGGTCGGAGTTGTCTCTCGTTAAGAGAGGTGAACTGGATGGAGCTGCACTTTTAGCTCATTGTGAAGGAATCACTGAGGGAATACAGAGCCCGCTACAGGTACAGGTGTTTCCTGATGCGACCTTAGGTGAAAAAACAAGTTCTCATTCTTGAGTCTCCATCTTGCATCAGCAAATGCAGGATTTTGAAGAACTCCATGTAGTCTTTGGCATGTGGACAATAGAATATGGCTCCACAAGAGAGTGTACAGAGAATCTTTGGCTACCTTCACTTCCCCACAGCAGCCCGGTCAACCATCCATATGGTCTCACCTCTCTTCACATCTTCTGTCACATACTACAAACGTATCCCATTAAGAAATACTTAACAACCCCCTGTCTTTTTTTAATAGTTCCCCTCCACGTTCTGTCATACCAACATGCCTGTTCCCCAAATCTTCTTCTTCATCTTTGCTTAGACCAACACATGGTGCCTGACAGTTGCAATTATATTAAACGTCTTATCAGGTAGTTCTCACTCCCAAGTCATTAAATACGGCATCTTGATCTGTGGCCCTATGTTTCCAACTATGATGAAAAAGTAAGAGTGGGTGGAAGGGCTAAAAACTAAAGGACTTTCCCAAAGAAGACGGGTGTTTGTGTCCAGTGTGAAATCAAAAGTTTACATTGACTTATCTTAAGTTGTGTACGTACGTACTGTGCTACGTTACCTAACGGGGGACTGCCCATTATTCCGACGGCCCATTAGCAAAGGAACCCCAAAAGTCCGTAAAATTTCCTTTTGGACGGGAAACCCATTTGTCTGACAGCCCGTTGTCCTGAAGAACAAATGCCCCTGGTGGAGACGTCCGACCACTCTGCCTCTCATTACTTGTTGCCTTCGTTAGTTGGATTGGTTAGGTTTAGGGTAAGGTGTTACAAATGGGCTTTGTTTTGACATTTCTTTGGGAATATTGGGTTTTCGGAATAATTGGTTGTTGGAACAATGGCATGGCATCCCTGATTAATATATTGTGTCGCCCAAACCTAACCAAGCTGGCTCCCAGTGGGTGGACAAGGAAATAAAACAAACGTCTCGCTTACCTCTCGCTCCCAATGGGGATTCCAGTAGGATCCAGGCTGCACCACATGAAAAATGAACTTGTTTGACATTATTATGTATGAAACTGTCAATTGATTGATTAACTTATTGATCATAGTTGCCTGAATAACGTTTGGAGCTCCCCCCCCCCCTGAATGTATCTGTAAACACTGTAATCTTAAAATTTACAAAAGGTGCATTAATGGTATAAGTGGGTGCTTAAGTACAATAATAGCACGATGCCAGTTCCATATTTATTGGAAATAATTATTACATTGTCTATTTAAATCATGTAATTTATGACTGCTTGGTATAGAAAAATCCAGCGTGGAGGTGGATGTAAATAAATAGCCTTTACTGGCCCCTACCTTGTGAAGTGGCATATAAGGCTATATAACATAAAAGATTTCACTTTTTAATGGAACATTGTTACCCCACATAGCTCTTGCTAGCTTGGTACTAGGTTTCTTGGTCAAACTCCCACTTCACAGTATTGTTTGTTGTATTGCATCTGAATGCAAGAAATCATTGTTTTGAGATGATTTAGATAATAAAGCATCATCATTTTGTTTACACACAGACAACCTTCATCTGTCGGAGAAGGTCTACTGTGGTTAACCTAATCAACATTTTGTTAACTTGATTTGATGGGATCACTAGTTATTATAGCTAGAAAGCTATAATTTGTTAATGGTCTTTAAAAAGATCAGACATACAAAATATCAAAATTACCTCAAAGCGTATCAGTGAACCACGATCATATGCTCCAAGTGATCATTTTTAAGATGCATACAGTCTGTCAACGAAAAGATATAAGAGCTTCAAATTGGCGTCGGCCTAGACAGTTTCCATCTGCACTAACTAGGTAACCGAATGACATTGTTTGAGAAATGTTAAGTAATACTTTCATCGGCTTCATACAAGACGTGCTGACTGCAAATGTAGGCATCTACTCACTCAGACACCCAGAGTACCCTCCAAAACCGAGTTGAGTCTGAAAAAAGTTTCTCCAAGTTTTTAGAAAGAAACAAACACTGTTTGCCCCATCCATGCTCCAGCTCCAACTTGACCAAATTATGTAAATATTGCAATTAATGCAACGCAATTTGGCCGCTGCTTTTTTCGACCTCACAATAGCATTGATAAACGAAAAAAACAAATAAAAAATAGACATTTTTATATCCTCATATCGTCCAGAAACAGAGCCATAATCAGGAATGGGACCTTCGGGGCTCAGGTGATCTGCATCACTCTAACACAGCAACAACTTTCTTATGCTAATGTAAAACAGAGCTGTGACTGCTAACGCAAAGCGCTAATTCACCTTAACTTCTTGTGTTACCGTCCAGGTCCAACCCTTTAACCTTTTATCCAGGCTGCGCGTTCGCCTCTTGGCTTCGGCCCTCATGATCCGACAGTATCATCGACACCCCGACCCCAGAGGGGCGGCCATTACCATACTGCCCTGTGGTCCAACTCTGTCGTTGCTTCATCCTGCTTCCAGTATGGTTATGATTAATCACTCTACCAGTAATCGGAGTGCCCTTCTTCCCCCCTCCGTTCCTCCCTCGTCTTCCATGCGCTCCAGATGACTGTCTGATGTCGGGGCACAAGACAATGGGATCCAGATGCGTGATCGATGGGAGGACGGACGATGTTCATAAGCGGCAAGGCAATGTGGTGTATAGTTACAGACATACGGTCCCATCCGCCGGCCTGGCGTGCCTCGTGGCTGCAGGGGTGATTAATGGGACTTTACTGGCAGTGAGGGGGACCTGTTTCCGCTCTGACACAGATACAGAAAAATACGTCCAAGCACATGCACACACTGAGTTGTAAATGCATGAATTCATTAGTGCACATGTGCGGGCGAACCCACACATGTGCTCCACCGACATAATGATGGGTTCCCGGAGGTTGTGGCAGAGATCGGACGCGGTCAGGACATAAGAACGATTGGCACGGAGGATGCAGGGTGGGTCTGCAGCGTAGTTCTTGTCACATGATCGGCGGGCAGTCATGTAAAGCATCATCTGGAATAGATCGGCGAAGTACACGCTCAAGCTAACAAAAAAAAAAACGCACTCACAAGACAAATTCACCAGAAATCAATAACCGATAGCCGCGTCAGTGCCGTCGGTTCTCGTCTACTTCTCTACGCGGCCAGCGCTTTGGTCTCATCCCTCATGTCTTGTGCATCTCCCTCATCCTGGCTCGTCTCTTCTTCGGAAACGGCTGCAGGGTCATGTGCTGAGCAGATGTGGCTTGTGTGGAATCTCTGGGTGGCTCCGCATGCTATCTGATGATACGCCGCGGAATCGGATCAGATCTGATCGCAGCTGACTCAGAGCCTTTGTTTCCATTTGCAATGAATCTGTCCGATTCGTTTCGCAACTGCTGTTTTTCATACATTCTGTGCACAAACACATGTGGGAAACATGTGCCGTAATGAGCAGCATGTTGTGGATCAGGCATCAGAGGGATTGGAGATATACATCTAGTCTGACAGCTGCTCCGAAATGTAAAACGTTTATTTCTGCAGCTTGGAACAATGGTGCAACCCATTTCAAAGGATATCTTTCTTGTTGCTTGATTTAAATTTTTTTGGGGGTACATTTTCATATAGTGTACAATGTATTATGTTAGTATTCCCACCATCAAAGTGCTGTAACTGACTTTATTCAATTATAAAATATATTAACACTAAAACACGCTCAATTAGCAGTTGAGGTAGAATCCCACCAGCACTATATTTAAATGTGCTGCACTTTTGTGTCTATTATTGATTCATTAATCATCCACATCATGTGTCTTTTTCTTTGTTGTTACATGTACAGGAGTTCAGATGGTGTTAACATTTCCACTTCACTATGTCGGTCACGTTGCCAAGAACAACAGTTCACACACGCGCACGCACCCACAGTTTATTGAAGGTATCATCCTAAGTGTCAGGGATTAAAAATACAATAGCTTGAATCAACAAGGAGCGATTAATATCTGGCGGTGAGAGAGGCAGCCCTGCGTGGAGGTTTAATACTGCAACCACAGACACTCCCCGAGGTGAGCTCAGCACCACGGTCTGTCTCTCTCCAATAAGAGGCTACCTACCGTCTTTATTATTAAGCTGCCTTTTCCTAAAGGTAGAGCGACAGCGGACTATTATGACTTTTGCAGTAAATGAATCATGTTGTTGCAGATGTATGCTTGCCAGTAGCCTGTTCCAGAAAGCATGTTCAACAAACTCTTATGCGGCGTTCTGTTTTGCCTCATTAGACATGACGGAGAGGGGGGCGGAGCTTACCTCCACGTAGACACCAACAACGTTTCATCAACCATTGCCAACATAACCCCTGCTGCTGCTTTGTGCATGTTGTGGATACGCCGGGGAAAACAAACGCCGTCGTGTCTGGGTTCACTACAATGAGGCGCTCTGTGCATTTTAAAATAAACAGATTTTTGCAGATAAAAGGGATTTTGAATAACTTCATAATGACAGTCTGAATTCATGCTTTGTCAGGCCTTTCCGCGAGACAACAAGCAAACAACTTTTAGAATGCTTCTTTCCTAAAAAGAGCTCAGATCGATCGGTGCTAGGCTATGCTAACATTTTGGCGGATCCACTGATACCCAAAATAACTTTATTTAGGCATAAATGCAGAAGCTACGTTAATGTTTGTACCATGGGCATTATGGTTTATGCACATACATAAGATAAGATAAGATATACTTTATTGTCCCGCAGGGACATTTGTCTTGGGGCTGCAAGTCGCTGCATCACACAATACACTTGCAAGCATCACAATCCACATGCATGCATAGAACATAGATCATACATACACTCCTACATATACATGCTTAAATACATATGTCGGCAATAGTTCAGAATAATTAAACCAGATAATAAATAATCAAGTCACAATATATTAGTCCAATAAAATCATATCATATAATACTACATTTTGCTATTTATTGTTTTGATAGAGGATGGAATTAATACATTTTCATACAGATTTAGTTTGCAGATTGGTATTCTGGGCCGTCTGCCTGAAAGCAACAGCTGGAATTCCGGGTTCAGAATATGTGTTGGGTAAAACAAGATATGATAACATTATCCTTTTGTAGTCCCACAGCAGGGGAATTGGCAGTAAAGGGGGGAACAAGAGGCATCAGTAAAAAAAAACAAATAAAAAGTATAATAAATAGGTAATTAAACTGTAAAGGTAAAAAAAATAAGTAAACGGTAAAAACAAGTTCGGACTGAATGCTTGGGTTCACATTATTGCACATATGAAATAGGAAATGAGTGTTGATATGTAGTAGGGCTTGCCTGCCAGTCAGCTGTTGGACTGTGGGATAGCTACGGGGTAGGTCACATTTTCCCAGTAATCACATGTGATTGCCCGGTTACGTACGCAGCCTCGCTCCATGGGTGCAGCACAGGGTTTTACCCGACATGCCTTGCCAAGGCCTTTTTGAAGCAGCGTCTCGTCTTGATGAGATCAGACCCTAACCCCTATCTGAGGCTTCTGCCAGATTCATGCTCTCAGGCAGACTGGTACTGCAGTGGATTGATGTTCTTTTTGATTTGGACCCTTGGTTTTCAAATCCTTAGTCAGGCAGTCTTTGATTTATTTGATAGGCCTGATTCCTTAGTTCCATAGAAGTTTGGCCCAACACAACTCAATGGCCGGTTGGACGATGAGGAAGAGCTCCCGGACCAATAAGGCTGTTCTCGTAACTGATGTAAGATACTTGGTCCGGAAGACCCACCTTCCTGGCGAGCTCCGCAAATCATCTGTGCGGCTCTGCTGCAGTATAAAGTAGACATAAGTCATAAGTCAATGGTGTATGGTCTTTCAAATTAAAACCACAGCCGTTACAGCAGAAGTGAAAGAGCCTGAGTTGGTGGTGTTGGAGTAAAGAGTTGAAAAGTTCATTTATTAAGTTTTCATTGAGCATAATCCACTCACGACAGTGGCGGAATCTTACTGTATATTTTGCAATGCATTTTTAAAATACATTTGTTCAGCTGTAACCTGTAACTAAATCCAGGCAGAAATCCAAAAATATCAATCAAGCAGCAACCTATGATCTCATAGTGCCACCCAGTGATAATGAGTTTGATGATGTGCAGTTAATAAGGTGTTTAGGTTGAAACTGAGTGTATATTTAAAATATAAATCGTGACAAAATACAATGACTTCAAGCCTGTCTACTGAAAAGCTGTTTTCAGACGGCGTTTTCAGCTGCACCACAATCATCCTCTCTCATAAATATTTACATAACCTGCAATATAATATGATAACTGTGATAGGAATGTTTCTTGAGCGCGGCACAACCACATCACAAGTGTCTTTTGTATCTGAAGCTATAGTTTTAATTGAAACAGATTCCCTGTGGATTAACCGTTTCGAGGGGTAACAATGTGACCAACTAACCGTCTACGACGTCCCAATGTCTCCATACACGGTGAGTTGTTTATAACTCGACTAACTTTTCTGTATTTATTAAACCTAATTATGAAATCAAAGAAAGTAATATAACCATAATAATTTGAATTTCATGATCAACTGAATATCCCAGTTTTAAAACTGAATCACTATTAAAATGTGGAAAGCACTCTGAGCGTTGAATTAAAAAAATATTTCAATGCCGTTAATTCAGTGTTTCAACATGAATTATTCAGTAGTGTCACAGTGAGTGGTGTCTGTGCGTTCACTGTTTTTTTTCTTCTTTTAATTGAATTTTAAGATTAGAAATGAACCAATTGTGTTCGAGCAACAATGTGATTTCTGAAAAGAAAATGCTCAAAGATCAAGGTTTTGAAATGGAAATTTCAAAGAGGGGAATTCAGACAACATGAAAGATTTTAAAGTTAAATATTGTAATGCTATAAATTCATAAATAAATAAATACAAGCATAAATCAATCAAAAGGTTACCAATTATCAGGAGCCATAGTTTGACTTTGTGTGTTCCTGCCAGCCACCCCTGCACAGGAAAACTCATCTACTCATTCTTTCCCCAATTTTTATTTATTTTTTTTAATTATTTGCACCCCTACATTTATATGAACAAGCACACTTACACACACACATTGTAGTCTTAATCCTGTCACGTTACCTAGTGTGCTAAGTTCTGTCTTGTCTTCTTGTTTTGTCTTTTTTTACTGAACAACGTAAAATTAAAAAAATAGGGAAGCAGACGCAAACCTCTGCACAGCTTAATGGTTAGGCACAACACAAAAACAAATATTAGACACATCTACAGGTGTGTATGAGAGCTTGACGATCAATAAAACTGCAGGAAAATATAAACTATAAGTCTTCAGTACTTTCCTGGGTTTTCAACCCTGGGGAAATTAGCTTCGGATGCTAATGCTAACGGGCCAGGTGACCTTCTGTTGCTGTTCTCTCCAATCAGCGACTACTACCATGAACTGCACCTTCTTCGAGTTTTGTCGGTTTGTGTATGTGTGTGTGTGTGTGTGTGTGTGTGTGCGTGTGTGTTGGGCAGGTGAGCATGTCTGTGTCTGTGTGTGGCTTGGCTAAGTGTGTGTTTTGGCTTGTGTGCGGCCTCAGGCCAGGGGGGTGGGGGGGTACTATGTGTTTTGGGGTCACTCTGAGGGTCTCGGATGGAATTACTACCCCTCTGAAACACACACACACACACACACACACACACACACACATATATATGTATGAACATACACATGCAACAATGGACTTGATATTTTTTGACTGGTTTCAGTTCAGTGTTATTACCACACCAATGCTTCTGGTATGTTCTTTAATCTATCACTAACACTGCACTTCCATCACCTGTCCGGCACTGTGTGTGTGTGTGTGTGTGTGTGAGAATCTTGCCACCCAGGATGGAGACTTTAGTCTAAAGAATCTGCCTCAGGCCACTGTGTGTGTGTATATGTTGAGGATCCTGGTCCCAGCATCCTATCTGTCTTTGTTAACCGCCCCCTCATCCCCCACTATACAGATGTGGAGCTGCACTGGTGGAAGTGTGTGTGTGGGTGGGTCAGTGTTGTGATGTTTCTACGGTGTTAAGATGTGCGATTTTATCTGTGCAGTTGTGTATGACTGGTGGTTGGTGTGTGTGTGTGTGTGTGTGTGTGTGTGTGTGTGTGTGTGTGTGTGTGTGTGTGTGTGTGTGTGTGTGTGTGTGTGTGTGTGTGTGTTTTGGGGCTGCGGGGCAGCTTTAGAATGACTGATGGGTTGTGTGCGGTGCTGAAGGACACCTGAGACAGCAGGCGGATCGGATGGACATCACTCCATCAGTGAAGTGTCAGTGAGTCTCTCAACCACACACACACACACACACACACACACACACACCTATCGGGGAGAAGCACAGGAAGCAATGAGATGAGACATGGCAACGATCGGGTCGAGAGAAAGAGAGAGAGAGAGAGAGAGAGAGAGTTGGATGAGCTTGTCAAGTCGGAATGTGTGTGTTGGGCAGGTGAAAAATGAGGAAGCTGTTTTGTAGACAGAGCGAGTGTAATTACCCCCCCCCGCCCCCCCCGCGCCCCCTGCCCCCCACACACACACCTTCTGAGAGGGCTGTGCATATGTTTAGCACTCAAACGCACAAACACACCAACCTGCCAATCAATTAAGATGCAATTCTTGCATCTTGTACAAGTTTGAGGTATTTGTAGTTGAGTATTAGTGTGTAATGCTACTTTATACTTTATACAGTTTAGGGGAAAATATTCTACGTTTCACTCAACAAAAAGTTACATTTTTGGTTTAAGAATTTAGATACAAAACAAATAGAAAGTAGTTCAAATGAGCTCCACTTTAACCAGCTACAACATAATAATTCTGCCTGCATGCTAATGCACATTTAATACTTTAAGTACATTTTGCCAATATACTACCAGAACATTTTGAAAACCTTTTCTTAAAAGTAATAACTTGAAGTAGCGTGCAGTGTGCGGACTGTGTGCAGCTGTGACTGGGAGGAGCGCCTTACCCTCTCCAAAGTACGCAGCACAAACCTGTTTCATTAAATTCTCATTAAATTACATTTTTAAGGATTGTTATTCAACAGTATTGTCGTTTGTATTTTATTTTTTTTGTCATTAATAGGAGAAGAATTTTCCAAAAGGTTTGGTGTGTGTTTTAATCCTGTAGGGTAAAAAAAATAAAACAACGAATATCTAAATACCTAACTAACGAACAAATAACCGAATATTCAGGTCCAGCCCTAATTGATTTGTGTGTGGTGCACTCTGGCCTCTATGTGCATGCTAAACATCCTGTCGATGCAATTTGAATTTGTAATTTTAAGAGATAAATCCGTTGAATGCTGTTGAATTTTTTTAGCAATAGAGTAATGAAGTTGATAAAATAACAAGACTAAATCTTCGGTTATGCCTCATGGATGTGTCAGGCATTAAATCAAGCTTGAGAGCCACAGCCATGCTAGCTGGGAAGCTGCAAAAGTCAGATGGATCACCACGGTTACTACAATTCATCCACCGGGGACCATGAACGTCTTGCACAAGCTGACCTGGAAATCCATCCAGTAGTTGTTTAGATGTTTCAACTTTAAGTAACGTGTCTGAGTACTGCCGACAGTTTGTGTGCGTGCGTGCGTGCGTGCGTGCGTGTCAAGACAGACGGAATCAGAGTGGGGGAAAAGAGGAGGATGGAGGGTTACAAATTCTCTACAAATTGGCTCCCGTTCAGGACACAGAAGCCCGCCGATGACAGACGTTTCAGGTTGGGGTGGGGTGGGTGGGGTGGGTGGGGTGGGTGGGGTGGGTGGGGGGAGTGGGGGGGGCAACAGGTAAAGAGGCAGACTTTTTTTTTTAATGCCGCTTTCTCCACACCTTCCTCTTCTCGTGGTTTTTTTTTCACCCGTTTCTCGCTTTCATTCGTCATGCTCATAATCACGTTCCTGTTGTCGGGTTAGGGTCGGGGCTCTCTCTCTCTCCCAGGTCCAAGCGTCCCGGCCCGGTTGCTCGGTGATACCGCGGTGACACAGGCCCATTCACAGGCCGACATCTGACACTGAGCCGCTGCTCTCACACACGGATTACCACTGGCATTCCTCCATCCATCCATCCCTCCACATGGGATTCGTCCCTCCTCCTTCACCCCGTTCCCCACCTTTCCTTCTTACCTTCCTCTTTCTTGCCAAATGTCCGTCTTTCGCCCTCTCTTTTTCTGTTTCCCTATTTCTTGTTCTTATTATTCTCGTCCTCAATTCCTTGGGTTTTGTTTTTTCCCTGTGTCCTTTCCCGTACTGTCTCCTTCTTATAAATTCCTCCCTCTCCACCTTCATCATCAATCTTTCATTTCACATTATTTCTTTCAATATATTGTTTGTTATTCTACCCTTTTCCTGCATCATTCATCATTCCGTTTATTTGCTGTCCTTCCCATCCTCGTTCCCTTTCCTCCTTCCTTTGCCCTTCCCCTGCCTTTATCGGTTTCCCTGTCTCATCCTTTCCCTTTTTTCCAATTTATTTTCCCTCGAATCTTCTCTCCTTACTTTCCATTTCTGGTGTCCTTTCCCATGGCTTTCCCATCAACCTTCTAGGGGCCACAGAGCAAAACATTTTTTGTTAACTGATAATTGTGGGAGTATTTTTTTAAGCAAAAATGCCACACAAAAAAAATCATGTATACTAGCTTCTCAAATGTAAATTTGTGTTAGTTTCCCTAGTCTTATAGATGAGCTGGTCAGCAAAACAAGCTTCTTGCTAACGGGAGCTAACTGGCTAAATCTATAAAGTATCAGTTTTTGGGCTGGCTAGCTAAACAAAGAGGGGACATAGGTGACACCACTGTCACGAAAATGGCAAACAAACTTGTGTACTAACTTCTTAAATGTTAATATTTGCTGGTTTCCCTATATGGTCAGCAAAACAAGCAACTTGTGGTTGTTAACTTCAAGAAATAATAATGGGCTTATATCATTTTGTTTTCTGAGTTAGCTACCCGGCTAGCATGAGCAGCCTTGTTAATAATAAACACTAACTGCCTAAATTTATAAAGTAACAGGTTTTGGGCTTGCTAGCTCAACAAAGAGAGGGAATAGGTGATTGGCCAAAAAGGTGATACCACTGTCGTGAAAAAAGTGCTTTCCATTATTATGGAAATGAATGAATGTATTGGTAAGATCATATTTGTCCTCCTTTTTATTTATTTGATATGACCACTTACCCTCCTGCTTTAGTTTGAAAGTCCTCTCATCTTGTGTCGTGTCCTGTTTTAGTTGGTATCTGTGTGATTGTCTGCCCTCCCTGATGAGTTTCACCTGTCCCTCGTTGTCTCCCTCCTTTTCCGAGTGTCTCTGCTCCCCTTGTCCTTTGTACCCGAAGTTACCTGGGCGGTTTGCAGCTCTTTTGTTTATTAAATCATTTATCTCCTCCGGTCAACCTTCTTCTTGCTCCCTGCACTCCAACCTCGACACATGCCCTGCGTAATTCCCTCACTACCTTTCTTCCTCATGTGCCCTCCAAAGCTTTTTTAACCCTTTCTCTCAACTCATTCTCCTTGTGTGCGCTAAATCTTTATTTCTAATGTGTACTGTATTTTATTCCCCATTGCAGTTCAACTTTAAAGTTTTAATCCTTTTAGTGATTTGCCCCCCTGCACCCTCATTACCAATATTTTCCTTTCTTCTTTCCTTCCCTAGTCCTTCTCTCATTTCCTCCCCCATTTCTTAGTTTCACCCTACTTCCCAACTTCCTTACCCTGTCTGTGGCACTCTGCTCCTGCCCCATTGTTCCTTACAGGAGTCATAATTACTTTATTTTTATTTTCTTCTAAAAAAGGTTAAGTTTAAAACATCTGGGCACTGTAATGAATAGCAAATGTTAACTAAACTGGAGTAAACAGTTGATTTGTTGGGGATTATTTTCATCTGTGGATGAATACACAATTGATCCTGCCGGATGGTAATGTGGGATCAATTCAAAATAAACAGTTTATCCCTTTATCTTCTACTTTATTCTGCTCTTCCTTCCTTTGATCAGTTGCTTACTTCCCTTTCCTTCCATATTCGCTTTCTCTCTTCCCCTCCCTTTCATTCCCAAACCTTCCCCCCGTTTCCTCCCATCACCTCCTTTCTTAACCCTTACTCTCTTTTCTTCTTCCCTTCCTTTCTGCTTTTCTAAATATTCTCCTTGCTTTATTTCCTGCAACCTCCCTCCTTCCTTCCTTTCCTACCTTATTCTATTACCTTGTTTCCTTCCTTCCATTTTTTTCCCCTCCTTCGCTATTCACTCGCTCCCACCATTCTCCTTGTGTGCTCTACATGTTATGATGGAAATGAGTCGGTTTACGAGGAGAGTTAAGTTTCATAACCCACCATGTCCCTGACCCTGGTCCTATTAACTACAACAGCCCCGCTGGACACACACACAGACGGACACATGCAAGCATGTACTTACACTCTTGTGGGTCCAATAAGAGAGGGAAGTGTGCTTGGATGCAGCTCAACAGCAAACCCACCTTAAGCCTTCCCCTGTGTGTCCTATAACAAGTTATATCTCTGGCCGTTTGGAAAATCATTACACCAATTCACATATCCGCTTTTCCCATCTGCACACAGACGTCTTGGTTGGGATTGTTTGAGTGAAACGAGTGTGTGAACAAAAATATATTGACATATGCAGAATTCTTCCTGTAGCTTCTCGTCTACTTTCATTTCTACCACTTTGGTCCAGACTAAAATACCTCTAGGACTATTGGAAGGATTGCTAGATAATTTGAAACAGATATCAATGGTGACCAGAGAAGGAATCATACTGGCCTTAGTGATCCTCTGGCTTTTCAGCTAATGCCACAATGACGTTTTTGAGTGAAATATTGGACCGTGTGCCGAGAAGTTTGGTCACCACATTCATGTTCCACTCACTTAAATGTAAATCTTTAAGTCATTCTCCGCGTTCTCCTCTAGTGCCAAAATCAGGTCAGGAATTTCAATCTGTCTAATTCTTTGCTTTATGGCCAAATACCTGAAAAGCTAACGACAATGAGCCTCAGCTGTGCTGTTAGCATGCAAAAACACCATACTGCTGACCGTGGTAGACATAGCACCTGCTTAACATCAGCTTGTTAGCACTGTCATGTTATCATGCTGACGTTAGCATATAGCTTAAGTATAGCATCACAGAGCCACTAGCATGACTGTTGACATTTTAGTCTTGTTTTTTATATTACTAATTGTTAGCTGATTATTGAAAACATTTTTTTTCTACCAAATCAGTCAAAATGCTGAATTTTCCACCCAATTTTTTTTAAACGTAGGCACACGTGTTAGACTGCCTCTGTACTTTCCAACTTCCCTGCCCCGTCTGTGGCACCCGGCCCCAGGCCCATTCTTTCTCACTGAAGACATAAATCTTTAAAAAAGGGGTCTCAAATAAATAGTTTCATTTTTCAAGTTCAAAACACCTGGGCACTGTAGTGTTTCGCAAATGTTACCCAATCTGGAGTTAACAGTTTGTAGGGGACTATTTTGAGCAGTGGATTAATACACAATTGACCCTCCAGGATGGTGTACGTGGGATTGATTCGTAGTGCTGTAGTGTTCTCATGCAGTGTGTCGAAACTTTGACTAAACACCGAGTTAAACCGCAGTCAATGAAGACAGTCGTAGTAAGTTTGACCATTTACTGTCACTCTTTTCCATCAACATGCTGGTGAAAACTGAAAACAAAGACAATAAAAAGCATTCAGTCTGCATTGTTAAATATTGCATTTTACTTGTACATATAAATATACATTGCTTATTTGCACATGAATGAACTCACAGCATTGCCTCTAATGCTGTGTTCACACCAAAAGCGCAAGTAGATTACATACAAAGTCAATGCACAGACGTGGATGGATGCGAATAACGAAATTTCCGCCGGGCGGCGCAAATGACGCGAAGCAAACAATTTGCCTCATTAGCCCGAGTTGAAATTTTTCAACTCGGGCGAAAGATTCGCGTGACGCTGAGTTGCGAAAGCCAATCAGCGTTGAGAAGCTCCGCCCGTCATCACTGACGTCATGCCGTTGTTGAATCAGAAACTATGGAGGAGAAGTTGATAGTCTGGAAGCAGCAGTCCTTCAGACGCAGCTCCTGGAGAAGCTGTGTGCGGCTACGGATAATATAATATATTATATATATATAATATATAATAATATTATGAACCCAGACACGAGGGTGTTTGATGTTTGTGGGACTTCCACAACATGTACAAAGCAGAAATAGTGGTTATTTCTTCCATGGTGGATGGCGGAAATTAATTATTTCCACGGAGATAAGCCACGCCCCCTCTCCGGCGTGTTTAGCGTGAATGAAGCGAATGACGCAAAATAATCATAAATAGTCCGGCGAGTAACGCAGCGCGAAAATTCGCAATGCTTTTGGTGTGAACGCAGCATAAGATGCTTCCTAGTGGATGCGAGCGGATTGCTTTATGGAGCATGCGGTCCTCTGTTGCCTTCCTACCACTGCCAGAAGTTACTGAACCGGAAGTGCGGAAGTACCGGAACCTAACCAATCCAACCAACGAAGGCAATGGGTACCTGCCAATCAGAGGCAGAGCAGGGCGGGTCATGGCTTCGCCATAGCCATATGGTAAGTGAGCTGCCTGCGTGGGCATTTGTTGAGCTGGAAGTCACAAACTGGCTCAGGGAATGTGACATGGAGGGAGACCACGCAAGGTTATACTTAACACACTGAACACAAAACAAACAGTGGAGTGTGCAGATCAGCAAAGTCAGTGATGAAGGCAGTGCATGTATGTGTGGCACGTGTTCTGTGGAGTTGTTGAAGGTGCAAAACCAAAAGGCGGTAATGCAGGGTGTATGTCAGCTGTAGGAAGGGAGCAATAGACAACGAGCATGTGGACCAGCTTTTATATCCTGGAAGACCCAGGTGAGCTCAATCAAGCCGCCGACCCTCTCTTGTCTGCCAAGTGTCTGCTGAGGCTGGCCAGGAGCAGCCTTCAAGACAGTGGGAGGGTCGTATCCAGGCGGCAACCTGTGGTTCAGTTGGAGTGAAGCCAATGCAGAAATGTCTTAAAACCGGCATTCTCTCTGCTGACCATCAGGAATGGAACACAATAAAATGGAATATGCTTTATGGAGGGCTTACTGTGATTGACAGGGTGCTGCTGCTACCAGAACTATATACGGCGTCTCTAGGTCACTACTTCACATTCCAAATGTGCTAACTTCTGTTCATTGGTTGCAAAAAAACAACAACATGGCGACGGCCGTACAGTCTATGGTCGTAACATGGACACAGGTAAACGACAAGTTAACATGAGTGGGAGAGGACTGACTTGGACTTCAGCAGAAGTCTGATGTTTGCTTGACATCTGGGTCAAAGAGACCGTAGAGAACGTGCTGAAAGAAGCCCACAAAAATTGTGATGTTTATAAAGTAATTCGAGCTAAACTGGAGATGAAGGGAATTCAATTTCAACTTCAATTGCAATATTTCAAAGTCTGCGACTCCCTGCAAAGAAGTTGCAGCTCATTTTAATTTGTATGACTGTAACACACCAAAATAATTAATTTCACTCTGACCAAACAAACTATGGCTTGTGATGAATATCGAACATGACCTTTTCCTTTGAGTTACATGAAGTTGTAAACGTCCGATTTCACGACGAAGTGAAGCCAGAGTGGGAAACGGTACGGAAATTGCACAACTCCGAAAGCTGTCAGGGAACTGGAAGTGGGTAAGTGGGAGCACAGCTGACAGATGCAGCTACTGGAAATGAAGGAATATGAGGATCGTCCCTCTCAGTCTCATCACCTCCCCGTGTGTCTGTCAGCACTCGAGCCTTCTGCTGCGATCTTATCTCTCAATCGCTGCACCCAGCACATTCCTGGGAACCACACACATGCATGCATGCACACACGCACCTGCGCGTTAAATTGAAAAACATCTCAATACAAAGCGCTGCAAGCCGGGTCTTACATCTACTCTTCCATAACTCATGACTTAATGGGTCACATTTCTCATGCTGAAATAACCCAAATAACATTTTTGTTTTACTCGCGAGTAAAATCACTTTGCGGCCTGAACAACTTTGTCAGATGATGAGGAATAGGCTTTTGCCGCGTTCCATATTTCATATACGTTTCATTTAAATCATTTAAACCGTTGCGACACACACTCTGTCTGTCTGTCTGTCTGTCTGTCTGTCTGTCTCTCTCTCTCTCTCTCTCTCTCTCTCTCTCTCTCTCTCTCTCTCTCTCTCTCTCTCTCTCTCTCTCTCTCACTGACACACACACATTCACACACTCACTGAAAAATCGCTGCGCGCTTATTTGCCGAGCTCTCGAGTAACAAATGAATCTCGAGCACTCATAAAAGAGTTTTGAAATTCTTACTGGCTGACTCATGTTGGTCTACGAAATGTCACAGAGCATGAGGTCCACACACACACACACACACACAGAACTCGAAAACACATGTGTGCACCCAGGGGCCATTTTGACGAGTGAGAGCCCTCCAAACTGTAATAACACTCAGCTACTCCCTATGAATCATTAAGAGTATCCAGAAACAGACAGTGTGTGTTTGCGTGCCTGCAGTGTGTGCCGTGAGCCCTGAGCATGCCACACAGTGTGTATCAATCATAAAAAGGGGCTGACAGGGATTTCGTGGGAATTGCAAAAGCAGGGTGGACACCTTCTGCTGCAATAAAAAGGAACCAACAAATATTAATAAAAAGACATAAAACTGATCTGATGTGATCTGAGCTGGTTGATGAGTCGCAGTAACGACGTCGTTACGGGGGAGATTAAAGCAGCTCTTCAACACTTACGCACACACAAGAATACATGCCACCAACACAAATTTCAATTTTTCCTAAAAAACATAATTGCTTGAACTTAGGCGCAGGTGGGTTTTGGGCTCAATGCTAACGAGTGACGTGCTCACATGCTGCTCAGCAGCTATACAGGTTCACTGTCTTAGTTTAGCATTTTAGCATGCTAGTAATTGCTAATTTGTACAACACACAAAGTACAGCTGAGGCTGATGGGAATATCTTTAGTTTTACAGGTATTTGGTCATAAACCAAAGAATTGGACAGATTCAGTCTGTCCTTGTGATAACGGCAGCTAAAATAAAAGAATTACACTGAAATAGCTGTTGTTCTCTGTCTCATTAAATCAACAAGGTAGAAAACAGTTCCAACATTTCTACACACTAATGCGCTGCACGCCTGTTTGGAACTTGTGCCCACTTAGAAAGGAGCTATTGATTGGCTTCCGGGATTGCTGTCTTGGGGGCCGTTCGAAACAGAGTTGGACGATTGTTTGGCTCCCGGTCGCGGACGTGCGGCAGGGAAGTGAAGAAGAGTTTGGGTGTAATGTTAGCATATCCAGCATTAAAAAGTGATCTGAAGTCAGTGACCCCGTAAAGGCCCGCTGAAGACTACATGCTCAAGTCCAAAGAGCCCAGAAGCCCCCCCCCCCTCCGCTACACAGAGTGCTGGTGGACTATTTAATCAAAGTTCATTGCTATTGCAACAAATTTGACAGAGCACTCCGTGGGGTGCCCTGCCGTATTCCCTGCAAGTGTGAAGTAGATCGGATGAGCGGTTCCGGAGATACGCGGAGAACACACAGACATACACATTCCTTGCTTTATAGTTAGATACGATCAAATACACGGCGCACTGACCAGCGCACTGACCAGCCAAAAGCTACCGATTCAGTCTGTGACGGTAATGCGTAATCATTTGACGACGACAATTTGTTCGTACATGTACTGTGCTGAAAACTTCTTACAATTACGAGTATAAGTTATAAGTTGAGTCTTTTATTTGCTTTAAAATTTTTTAGTTTCAGGTGAGGACAGGTAATACAGTACATTGACTAACAGTGATGGAATATTCCCCGCTCATCCCCATTAGAGGATGTTTTTTCAGAACAGGACAAATGTCAGCACATGTCCTGCTCCCTTCTTGCCATCTATATTTGCATTGCGGAATATTATTGCACTTCCTCCCGGCCTGAGTATCCCTTAATAGGTGATCCCCCCCCCCCACACACACACAGGAAATATAGACTGGACAGGACCAGGGAGCCCACACACTCTCACAGAAAAACATACAAAAACATATACTTCCATAATTTGCAGGTACACTTTTACAAAAACACAGTCGGTCCACATATGTAAAGTGTCACAAACATGTACACTTTAGTCTTTGCTTGAGTAACACACACACACACACACACACACACACACACACAGTTGCGTTTGCCAAACACATCCGTAAGTCCACATAAGTCTTTTTTCTTAAAACTTTAAAATAATTTAACATGAACGAATACGAGCCTCTTCCACTTCTTATCGTATTTAAAATGCTGGAACTAACTAGCTCACATGAACAAGGCTGTTTATTAAATCATGTCTTTGAGTCATCAAATGGTGAGGATACTGACTTTTTGCAAGGAGCATGCAGCTTTAGCCTCGTGCTCACGATACCAGCTAGACAGCGACAGTCTACAAGTCATTTTCAATGGAAGCCGGTGACATGAATCTACAAACTGACCCCTAACCAGCCGGCAACCTCCATTTCGGACAAGTGAGGCCAATGCGAAAGTGCCTTAAACTTGCATTCTTTCTACTGGCCATCATGGAGCGACTCCTCTGGGTTCAAAATGGTAAATGGATGGTAAATGCCTTTCTAGTCTTCCAACCACTCAAACAAAGCGCTTTAACACTACACATCATTCACCCATTCATACACTGATGGCAGAAGCTAGCATATAAGGTGACATCTGCCCATCAGGACTAACCAACCATTCATAAAATTTGGGTTTGGGGTTAAGTGTCTTGCCCAAGGTCACATTGACATGGACAACCGGGGATTGAATAGCCAATCTTCTGATTGAAGGACTACCACTCTACCTCTAAGAAGTACAATTGTATGAGAAAATTAACCTTCTTCTCACTTGATATATTCCCTCAGTAAACATAGTGAACATGAGTTTATGGGCTCAATCACTAGTTTCAAGTCTTCTTCAATACAACCCATTTCGAGTAAAACAGACCATAAAAACTGGTATGCTTTAGGGCGTGGCTACCGTGATTGACAAGTTGCTAGCAAAGCCGTATATGGCGTCTCTACCACGGCAGCTCTCCTCCGCAGTCCAAATATGGTCAGTTCCGTTAAGTGGTTGAAAAATATCGAAGATGGCGACGGTCAAAATGCAGAACTCGACACTTCAAAACCACAGTCCACAAACCAATGGGTGATATCACAATGGCTACATCCACTTCTTATCAACACATTTCAGCGCTCCAATGATGCAGTGAAGCACCCACCAATAGTGTTTTTGTTTTACTCTGTCCGGTTTTATCTAAAAAACGCTATTGGCCAGTTACCAGTGCTATTTAACTACGTCGATGAGGCAACACTTGAGGCAACACTTAAATGGCGACTCCATATGACAAAGTCACTGGCCACGCTTGGTCGTTTGTTGCTTTTTAGACCAATATCATGTAAGCTGCCATCAAGTGCATATTAAAGAATTTTTCACAAGATTTTCATTTTAGAACAAATCAGCGGGAAACATTCAAGAGTTAGCTGGAGACGGCGTTTTTAGCAAAGTCATGTAGCTAATGTGGACTTGATTAGCTAGCCAGCTACAGCGGATAAAATGTCAAAAACGTTACAAAAAAATCTACCTATCAAAGGCCGGAGTGGTAATGTTAACTAAGGGTTTGGGGCTTAGCGAATTCTCAATCGTCCCATTGAAAAGCATTTTATAATCCCTCCCGTACAAACTAATATCTTTTCTCTGTCTTTCTCTGTGTTCTTTGCCTCTTTTTTTTTTAAACCTTGCTTTTCTTCTCTTTAGCTTTCCTCTCCCTGTGCCAACAGACACACACTCATCAGCTTCGTGGTTTTACATGAGAAAAGGTCTCTCTCTCCATTTCTGACCCCGTGCCCCAAACAAATCCTGAATTAATTAAAAAGGGAAATCCCAATAGTCCTCAGGCAGAGACACTCTCTCTCTCTCTCTCTCTCTCTCTCTCACACATATATATATATATATATATATATATATATACACACACACACACACACACAGATTGAGTGTCTCTCACCCTCATGCAGTGGTTAGGGATTAGTGGAGCTTGTTCAATGATGGGAGTGTTTCCAGGTTGACAGAGAGTGACGGAGCTCAAGCAGCCTTGGTTCAAACATTACCAAGCACTTTGCTTTTTTTGGGGGGGGCATTGACTATTTATATAAGAGCTTTGTCTGGTGTGCGTGCACTTTGTCATTAAATTTGATGGATGAATATCAGTGATCGTTGGGGCTAGGTCACACAGCATGTATTACTTTTAGAATGAAATCAATTCATTTCAACGGAATTCACAATCAGTGGACTGCCTCGTGGGAGCAAAGCTTCAAGGTGGGAGTAAAGTTACCGTGTGACCATTTTGGTTCGCTTACATTTCTTCCGTGTGAGAAGAGACCAAACTAAGGGGAAACCTCACGCTTCAGTCTGTATGAGACACACAGGGCTCTAAACTAACTCCAATGTAAGCTCTTCGGCATCATTATTAGACAGTAAAAGCAACTGCTGAAGTATGAAAAAGCGAGAGTCTGCGTAAGGTGGAGGTCGGGATGATTGCATCAAACAAAGAACTTTAACAGAGGAGACCGCTGTAAGTGTCCCTTGTGACTGTCAACATTGACATATTTTACCTTACTTTTGTTATGTAACATGCATTTGCATGGTCGGTTAAAGTTCAATTAATATTAAACTGTATTTTTTAAACTAAATTAAATTACCTGCCAATTATTTTTTTGAGAAGACCCGCCATCCCCGACACGTCCAAAACTGACGCTATAGTAGCATAGGGCCATTAATCAGGCATCGGTATTTGACTAATTGGGAGTGAGATTGTGTTGGCTGGACCTCTTCTTGGGGTTCATAAAATTGACTGTGTTAAAAATAAAACAGCCTAGATACCAGTTAATTGTACTTTTTAGGATGTTTGAGTTGCCATTGATACACCTGTTTTTTTATGGTGGTGGGGGTGGGTGGGTAGCGATTACTTTTCTGACCCGTCAACTCAAAAAGTTAATGGTTGCTTTAATTACTGCATTTCTGGCTTATCGCTCCTCAAACCTTAATGGAAACAACTGTTTCATGTCAGAGCTGAATTAGGAAAATGTGCCCTCGTGTCTGCCCTCTTTTCAAGGAACTCATTATGAAATGATTTAGAGCTGCAAACCGTCTGTCCTGGGGAAGCATGTTGTGGCCGACTGAGTAAGGGTTTGTTTAGTCAAGATTAAAATAGGCTTGGCGTGTCATACTGTTGCGTTCAGATTGGAATATTTCCTTCAGGAGCAATTATGTGGATTAATGCACTTTACTATGTCTATAATGGGATTGTGGCTCTGTTTTGATTACATGCACACATTAATCTTCCTCTTGCTTTTACATAAATTTGACTCAATTTAGACTTGATAATGATCTTTTCTTTTGTAAGTCAGCCTGCAATGTTTGTCTTCGAATTTCTATTTTTAACATGACATATCGCTAACTAGGTCGCATTAATCAACAATAAACACAAGCGACTAATAACACTTGAGAGCTCGACAATCAAGAGCGGCTGTTCTGCAACCATCAATTGTTCTTGAGGCGTTTGTTTCTCCAGTGTTTCATTTGGAAGTTATCTGGACAGCGCAGAAATCCAATTGGTCGTCGTCGGCTGTTGATTAGGGAAAATGTTCCTCATCCGACAGGCTTGTTGACTGGCCCGGCTGTCTGACTTTCAGCTCTGCTATAAATGGACCACAGCGGCTTGTTGATGGCGCTGCCCGGAGCAGGAACACGGGGTTAATCTGCGTGGGAATCGTCTAGTAGGTAGAAACACTCACCCCCTTCTGTTAACAGTTAAAGCAGTCTTAAGACATGCTGGGTAAAATCTCCATGAAATCCATTTTAAAGTTGAATTCAGTTGAATGGATAATTCCAATCCGATAACATACAACAAGTCCTCCAATCTATACTACCCCACACTGTAGGTTGTTTGTTCTGCTCCTCTTACCTACCGGTGGCAGGACATCAACACGTCCTCAGACCGGTCGCTGTTTCATACATGTGGTTAACGTAGTAAAACGCTCACGGCGGTTTAGTTAGATTTAAGCTAAAAAAAAACAACAACTCAGTAAGGCTTAGGAAATAGCACTTATGGGTTACAATATTGTAAAGTTCAAAAGTTATTTTATGTCACGTATCTAACATGGTTAATGTTTATAGTTCAACAACTCAACGTTTACTTTTGGTTTTACAAAGGAGACGAACAGCGGCCTCCAGGCAGAAAGTCCTGTGTTTGCTCCATCCATCCATCCACTCCAACTTCCTCCTTTACTACCTTAATAATTACTATGGCCACTGGGGTTTGATGCCTTACAATAAATGTCAATATGGATCGTAATAAGATGTGTGTATAAACAACTTATGGGGTTGTTATATTAAGACCGTCGTAACATACAGATAATACAAAATAAATTATACTTTTCAAAAGATGGTGTGACGTGTGTGTGATTTTAGAAATCATACATCCAATATTGCTCTTAAATGCTACATCTCGAACCGTAATCCTCAATTACAATACGCAGCAGTTTAACATATTGTTGGGACTATCATCAGCACCCATAATGGTGATTCTTGAGTCATTATTAAATTGCATAAGACATACAGAAGGAGAAAGAGAAAGTAAGACAAAGGGGAGAGTATGAACACACGCTTGTAATCCATCATCTGTGGCTGTTCGGCTTCCATTACAGAGTAAACAGGCTGCTTCTGCAGAGAACCCACTCACAGGTGGCCATGTCCCCGCACTGATCCAGCAGATTTACTCATATGTGTGTGTGTGTGTGTGCAAGTGCCGGTAAGTAGTAGGCTACAGTAACTGTGTGAAAGTGTGTGCATCTGAGTGTGTAAGTGCTTCCTTTCCAACCAATCCGGGAGGTAATTTACTTTAATAACAGACCTGACGATGCTCCAAAACCATGATTAAAAAACATTTCTATTCCGAGAAAGTGTGTGTGTGTGTGTGTGTGTTTGAACCACCAGTAGCCCCAACACTAATTTTCTTGAACTAAAAACGCTCAGTGGGTTGGAAGCGTGTCGTTGTGACCCCGACCGAGCGATCCCCCCCCACTCATCCGCGATCGCTGAGGCGTATCATGGTGTTGATGTTGGACCGGAGTCTGTGAGTGAGTGTGTGCGTCTAGTCTGGTGTGTGTGTCTGTGTGTATTTCTGGCCTTTTTTTTTTTAAAGCGCCATGGCGATGGGCCCATATGCTTTATCTCCACTCCGACATACCAAGAGGCTTAAAAAACTCTTTTCACTCTTTCCTTCTGCAGAAAATGAATAATGAAAGATTGTACTGCAGCAAAACGAACACATAATCGTCTTTCATCATTCACTCCGTGAAGTGTAATGACTTTTCAATGATGTTCCGTGACTTGATTTGGTCCAGTTTCCATCATTTAGTCTAGTTTCCACTACAGTTGTGCCCGTTGTAAAGGCAACAGCTGAAAATCATCATTTTAAAATTTAATTGAATTTAAAAGGAAGACATTTTCACGAAAAACATTTCCAGTGAACTTTTGCAAAAGTTCTGCAGCCCTAAAGTGTGTGTGTAAACTACAACTGTAAGGCAATCAAGGAATGAGTTTGCAGACGGCAAACCAAAACAAATGGCTAAAAGAGGCCAAAATAAAGCTGAAAGTCAGGTGATAGTTCTCTTGTTTGTCTCTTAAGGCCTTTACAAACCAGGTAAAAGACACGAAAACCAGGATCCTACTGACTCAGAGCAGGGTCTGAGTGTATAATGTATTAGAGTTCCCTCTTGTAAACAGTTACGCACTGTATATGTCTAGGGCTTTTATTGTGAAGGGTAAGAACGGAAGTGAACCTTTGTTGAGGTTGAAAGGAATAATTAACAATAATAATAAAGTTTGCAGTCTCGGTTCGAAGTACAGAGCCTTCGTGATGTTTTACGATATAATGCACATTTTTAGTATGTCCGTTCCACGCGACGCGATTGGTTGATGCCTTTACTCTCTACGCAATGGCTGCATTATATTTGCGTTCTATGTGAAAGCATTCATGACAAAAATAACAGTTTGAAAAAATATATTGAGGTGCAAATTGATCGTGCAAAACAAAAAAAAGCCCTGGTGTGTGTTCCTTACTCAGGCTATACCTTAGGACAGTGATTTTCAACCACTGTGCCGCGGCACACCACCGTGCCATGAGAGATCGTCAGGCGTGCCGTGGGAAAATGTCCAATTTCACTCATTCAGTAAATCCCTAAGGACCTACCCACCACCTCACGCTACAGAAACACTGTTTACATTCAGTATGAAACTAACCAATGGACACTCAGTAAATCCCTAAGGACCTACCCACCACCTCACGCTACAGAAACACTGTGTTTACATTCAGTATGAAACTAACCAATGGACACTCAGTAAATCCCTAAGGACCTACCCACCACCTCACGCTACAGAAACACTGTGTTTACATTCAGTCTGCATCGAGAGGACAGAGAGAAGAGAGGAAGTACGAAGAGAACGTTTACAGTTAGAGACGTACTTTCAGAGATATAGTTAATATTTAGTTTGAAAACAAAAACGGTTTCATCTGCACACATCCCATGAAGCTTGATCTGTATATGAAGTAATGACTCAGTCCCATTTGATCTCAGTCTCTCTAACAGCTGGTGGAAGTGGAGTGACAGACATCACTTCTACTCAAAAAAACATATTGCAAAATTTGGTTCTTGACATTTATTAGACATTTATCTGCTATTTTATCCATATATTCCACCACTGTTGTGAACCTAAGACTTTGGTAAACCAATTTCAAGCACCAAAACAGTTCGTCCACATGAGTAAAGTAATGTTTTCACAAGAGATTTGAAGAATTAAAAAAATCAGACTTCAATTTTTTAGCTTTATGGCCAAATTATCCCTGTACACTGTATCTTAGGACAATTGGTGCCTCATTATATAGATAGCTGAGATTGTTCTTCAAATTATCATATACAACACATGGGTATGTCTCATATGCAAGTTCCTTTAGAGGTGAATTTAAGAAAATATGTAAAAATCGTGAAAATGCCCAAGAACAGGGACTATATTGTTCGCCTGCGCACACAAACTGAGAAACAGGTAACTTTTATGAGGAAATCCACAATGTGTCTGAGAAAGCTCTCAAAGCTACATAGTAGCTGAACTGGTGGCCAAATAAAAAAGCCCACACACTGTGGCAGAGACATTAATACTACCTGCTGCAAAGCCATTATGAACGAGATGCTCGGCCCTGACACGGCTAACGGAGTAGCTAAAGTCTCTCAGATAACACATTAACAGACGTATTGGTGACATGTCTGCAGACATCGAAAGCGTTGTTTTGGAAAAGTTACGCATCAGTGGGAAATTGTCAGCATATATGCTGTATTATGCTACAATGTGACATTTTGTAACTTTTTGGTTGTTGGTGTGCTGTGGGATTTTTTTATTGTAAAAAATGTGTCATGGGTCAAAAAAGGTTGAAAAACACTGCCTTAGGGCAGTGGTCTCCAACCACCCGGTCCGTGGGTCCCTTGGTACCGGATCGCACAGAAAGAATGAATGAGAAAAATATTTGATTTATATTAGATTTATTTATTCTGAAATATGTTTTATTTTGAAAAATGACCGGATACATCCGTCTGAGCCTCTTGCGTCAAGAGGTCACGTCAAACGTAACCCCAAACATTTAGCGGCCCACAAGCTAGCAAAAATGGATAAAAAATAAGGAACACACTTACACACTTCATCGTCTCCCATGACCCCGAGATGGGACCAGAAACGAGCTCAGGGCTCCCACTAATTCAGCGTAATGGTGAGTTGTATTTTTTATGTACTTTCTGTGTTTTTATGCTAGTCTTATCATTTTATTACATCATATTTATCGCCCACACCACGAAACCGGTCCGTGGCGCAAAAAAGGTTGAGGACCGCTGCCTTAGGGGACACATTTCAGACTAAAGACCAGTTGACTGGGGAAGGCTTGTCCAATTTGGGATGAAGACAAGATGTGTCTTCATTTGGGGAAAAGTTGATTTTTGGGTCACTGGTTTAGATTAGGTTAGGTTAGCTTAGGGTTAGGCAAATATGGTTCTGCTGAGTCTCCGGGAATGAATGTAAGTCTATGTCCCCAAAAGTGACTCAGGTAAACATGTGTGCAGGAGTGTGTTTGGTTGATTCTGACTCTCTCACACACACACTGACAGTCATCAGCCTTTTCTCATTTGTGCTTACACCCAGGTACCACAGGTCATCTAACAAAGACACGCTGACATTTGAGAATTGAACATGTAAGAGCGTAAAGGGAAAACTCTGTGCAGCGTCAGATAACAAGACGTTAGCCAACAAAGAATTAAGTGTTTCTGTGAAACGTGAAACCGCTCGATCCGGGACACAAATCATTAGAGCTAATGTCTAGTGGCTGTTACACCAACGGCTTCAGAGCGGCAAAAAGATGTAAGCCCGAGGAGTCCGACCTTTACAATCACACACACGTACAAAGTCAAACCACCTGCACACACAAACACCCAATCAAACGCACAGCTACACATCCCAGCCATACACAACTGTAATTCTAAGCACAGGCCGTGCAGCGTGTACACCCGCGCTCACTCGCACGTACACAAAATCCGGCACCGATATATGCACACACCTCGGCATGCACAGACAGTGAAGGGGTCCAGCTGTGCAGTGAAGGACAGAACAGGGGAGGAGACACAACACAGCTGGAGCTCAGCGCTCTGCAGAAGGTCTGACCGAGGTAATGTGTCAGCACAATGCAAGGCTGCAATGCTCCCAGCAGAGAGGGGAGTAAGGTCGTGTGCGTCCGTGTCTTGGTTGTTGTATTAATCAAGTCGTGGGGCACGTAACTACACACAGTCACATGGGTGGGGCCGTAAAAACCCCTGGACCCATTAGGGTATACCATTTCATTTGAGGACTGAGACGTTTAGCTAAGTTCAGGGTTCGATTTCAGGGTCGAGTTCAGTTTGATTCTGATTCGTGTTTCCTCACTTTTGGTACCAGGTCCTTTTTCTCGATGCCATGTTCCCACGGCAGTATCCCCTCAGCGTGGGCAGGATTGACAGACGCTCAGTCACTTCAACGGCAACCAACTGGAGGAACGTCTGCACGTCGTCAATTGTACGGCGTAGTGGACGTAGAAATTGCGGCTGCTATTGAAAATTTGAAAACTGTGGATTTGTGCTGTCCCGTGTGACGATTTCTCTCCGACCAGCCAGTGGTCTGCAGCGTTTTAACTCCATTGAGTCAGCTCGCCTGTAACCTTGACCAAGCAGTACCAAGAATGGAGTGCTTCCATTGGTTCCGTCCACAACTTTGCCTTTGGAAATGCAAAAATAACGGTTCTAATGTGCAACAAACTGAACTGGACTGCTGTGGGGAAAGGTGACTATTTTGTCTCAGTTCAAAACCACTTTTCTGTTGAATAAAAAGAAAGGGTGCACTTTTTTTCAGGCTGTTGCGCCACTGAAATGAAATATGTAACTGGTGGTCAAGCTAACAGGTCTAGAAGAAGGATACTGTCTGAATGAACAGGGAAAATGTATTCTTAAATTAACAGCAGTCATTCGGAAGCTGAATTAGAATAATTCAAACAAAGTGTAATTTACTGTAACCTGAAACTGAAGTGGCTACATGGCATTACTTATCCCACCTACATGTAAAAATGCCTTCAGTGATAAAAGGCATATGAATGTAAAGTCCCTTGCACACAAACACTTATGTAGACATTACCTGTATGTGAAGCTGTATGTGAGAATGTCCGAATCAGTTGGACCACACATTAAACAAAGTCTGTGTGATGTCCAAGTGAGCCCATATTGAATATAGCCATTCATTTTCAAGAGTTCATATGAGAAAACGGCTTAAGTCAGTGCAATGTCATTCTGGGTTTCAGAATGATTTTTTTTCCTTGAGCCCCATAGACTGTGAATATCTCAAAACTGTATATTTATAATTAAAAACTCACTCCATATTTAGCCCCACCGCTCTTTTATGCCACCCCTGAAGAGTGCATGCTAGGGCTGTGCTCGACTGAGCTTTCTCTGAGCAGCCAACCCTGACGGACGGGAAAACACCCCCTGAGATCAGTTACAGAGCTAATATGTACCTGTCAAGGGTCCTAATTACATGCACACACACGCACACGCACACACACACGCACACACACACACACACACACACTCTTACAGCCGTCAGTGATTCCAGTTACCCCAACAAATCCACAGCTGTAAGCCTAGCGGTGTCCAGGAACTGTTGCTAACTGGTAGCAGCAGCCTTGGCCTGCAGTGATGGAGCCATCGGACCGGCGTTGGGCTCATCTTTGACCCAGTTAGTGACCACGCTGTGATGGGAGTCGGCCGGATCAAGACCAGAGCCTTCGCTCCTTCAGCCTCCAAACACTGGAGTTTAAATGGGACTCAGACTTGCATCCATATTACAGCAGGGCTAGCAACGCCTCTGTTTAGGCCAGCACTAAGAAACATAAAGCACATTTTAACAACCTGCATTAATGTCAACATGTGACCGTTTGTAATTTCAAAGGTTTTAGTTTTCAGTAAATGCCAGTTACAATCACCTTTGGTAGACATATCAATTGTGATATTTTAAATGTCTGTTATTTATTGTGTTTGGTCAAAGTCCTTTCTCAAACTCTGATAAAAGGCAATGTGATATATTTCGAGGAACAATAATTATTTTGGCTGGACACAATTACTCTTGGCAACTTTGTTCTTATTTTAGCAGCCCTAGCTTGGTGAGAAAGCTTTAAAAGTAACATTATTTCATAAATCAACCCACCGGGAAGTAACAGCACTGCGGCACGGTGACGAAGGGATTTGCAAGGGAACACCTGCCTGTAGGTGTGAATGTGTTTGTCTCTGTGTGTGAGCCCTGTGATAAAATAGCATGCTGTCCTTGGCAAAGACATGTACAACTGTAAGACTTAAGACTTTACACAAATACAATAACTTTCAACTTTGACTTCTCCCAATACACTATGGACCGGGGCTGTACTATGTACTGCATTCAAGATGAAGCCACAGCTTTGCATTCTGTCTCTAACAATGACATAGTCTATTGCCTTCTCTTGCTTACTAAGCTTTAATGTTACCAAACTCAAAATAATAAGAATGCCTTTATTTATAAAAGCAGTTAAAATATTATGATAAACACCACAAAAGATAATAAGATGCCAGTAAAATCAATAAAAAGGCAACTATCTGAAATAGTGATTTTTGAAAAGTGACTGAAAATAAAACATTGTGTTTGCTTCCCTCGGCTGGTCATTCCACAACTGAGGGACCCGGTCACCTTTAGTTTTAAGGTTTGACCAAGTAATGGTTAAGGAATTACCCAGCAGAAGATCTCAGGTTGCATTCAGGCTCATAAGAGATCAGCTATATATAACCCCCTACAAGCCTTCAATGTTATAATTAAAATGTAACAACGAACTGGGGGCCACTGAAGTGATTTTTAAACCGGTGTGATGTGTTCTCTCCGTGTGGACCAAGTTGCGGCATTTTAAATCAGCATGAATCTATTAAGGTTTCTTTGTGTGAGGCATGCAAATAGTGCATTGCTGGAATCTAACCGGGAAGAAATTAATGCATGGATTTATGTTTCTATGTTCTTTGCCAATAAAAATAAACTGATATTTGAAAATTTCTTCTTGGAAAAAAACATGATTGGACAACAGAAATATTATACTGGTCGAAGTAGAGCTTGTCAATAAAAGATAAAACCGAGGTTTTTGTCAGAGTTAATCATGTTAGACAAGAGGAGACTAAGATGGGAAGAAATATGATTGATGAGTTTGGGCCAATGATGATAATTCATGTATAGAAAATGTGATGCTATGCAGTTTTTCATATTTGCAACGCACAGGTTGTTTAATTGATTTCTGTCCATTGTCAAAGTAAAGATATAATTGTGTATCATCTGCATAGAAATGGTAATTGATATTGCGTTTTTTAATAGTAGGGCCATGTGGAAGCATGTAAATGACAAAAAGCAAGGGACCAAAAACGGATCCTGTGGAACTCCATAGTTTAGCAATACTGAGCGAAACACTCAGGTATAGTGTGATGTAGTTTAGCTTACTTTTAGCAGCTTGAGTGGTGACTGACTAATGCACATGTTCCCCTCTCGGCTAAACTGTATGCACTTACTGCTAAGACTGTGCAGTACTACAAACCTGTATACTTGACTCGACTGCTGCTGATACATATTATGTATATTCATGTACAGGAGATGTGGAGTATGTCATTGTATATAATAATGCGCTGTCAAGAGGTCGTGGTCATTTCACATATTTCTGTGAGACCAAGCTGCCCAAAATGTATCTACACATATGGTGCAATAAAATTCTTCTTTATCTAATACATTTCAATAATGATGTTGCTGGTACATGAGAAACAAAGGAAGGCTATAAGCATGGATATCTGAGGCCTGTTTCAGAAAGCAAGTTTAACAAACTTTGAGCCCAACCCTGGATTCTGAGTTGACTAACCCTAAAATGTGAGTTTTCAGCTTCAGAACAGCTGATGAGTCAATTCAATCAACTCTGTGTATTGTCACTCTGAGTTAGAGAATTGTGCGTGACTATAATAAAAAGCAATCATCAATAGCACGCAGATAACATGATTCATCATGGCAACAGGAGAAAGAAAAGGCTCGATCCTCCTACTTCTTCCCAGTGGAGTTGGACATATTAATAAATGCCTATACAGATATTGAGTAAATATTTATGAAAAGAAGTATTACAGTCGCAGCAGCAAAAGAATGTGAGCTGGCTTGGCAACAAAATGTATCAATGGTCAATGCGAAAGTAATAATCGGAAAAATAGGAAAATTTTTATCTTGCGTATTCCATTTATTCAACATTTCGGCTATCTAATAAAATAACATGGAGTGTTTTGTTATCTGTCAAGTCGTGTCCATGGGGGGGGTAAACTGCTGATGCTGCACAACACAGTACCAGCATGTAGAAACCGTTGAGAAAGATGATAGCATTCACTCCTACACACTGAACAATTTCTTGATTTTCTTCGCTAAATCTTAACATGGATATGCTAACGTGCGGATTTTGAGCAGGTACAATGTTAACCATGTTCACCATCTGAGTTTATAGCATGCAAACACTTGTGGATTGGCACAAAACACAGAGTATAGTTGAGGCGGATGAGAATGCCATTAGTTTTGCATGTATTTGCAATAAACCAATTTCAATTTTGTCCTGATTTGGCGCTAGATGAAAAGTCAGAGGATCACCAATTTTATTACAATTTTGAGGAGTACATATGTGTGTTCCAATCTTCCTGGCAATCCTTTTAACAGCAGTAGAGATATTTCACTTAAAGACACAAATGTCAACTTCATGGTGGCGCTAGAGAAAAAGTCAAGGGGCTCACCAAGTCATTAGGATTCATGGTCTGGGAACCATGAATCCATGGCAATCCATCGTGTAGAACGCTTGGACCGATTCAGAGATCAAAATTGATGCCACCATGGCTAAAAAGCCGCAACACACTTTTTTACATTTTACTTATTATTTTGCTAATTTGATATTTGCATCACATTTGTAATGTGGCTGGTATACAGTGAGCTAAAAACATATAATTAAGTAGACTCTCAAGCAAGAGAAAAATAAATGTATTAAAAGAAGAGATTGAAGGAAAAATGACCCAAACCGAAACATTTTTTCACAATGGGCCTCACATGCTCGTCACGTAGGCAGTGTGCAACGATCTGAGTCTTGGGGGAAGGGGGGGTCCTTATTGTTAACGACATTGGCCTTGGTGATGTGTGTGTGCAAAGCATGTAGAGCCCGATTGACTTATCTTGCAAACAGAACTATGTCAAACCAGAAAGAAATGGGCCAAAACAAGCACAGCTCACAGACAAAAGGCACAAGGAAGTATTGTCAAAAACACAGAAAGGTTCACAGGAGACTGTCCAATGAAGTCAAAAACACAGAAAGGTTCACAGGAGACTGTCCAATGAAGTCAAAAACACAGAAAGGTTCACAGGAGACTGTCCAATGAAGATGGATGACATGCCCCAAAACAGCACTAGGTCAAAATCCAGAAACAAGGTTAAAAAAAAAAAGGAAGAAAAAAAATGAAAACATTCAGAAACAATCGCTGGTCTCTCAAACAGTGAAGACGAACTGGCCCAACATAAAGGGGAGCACACAGACTAATTACACAAGGGAGGAAGGGTAATTAGGGACAGGTGAAACTGATCAGGGCGGGGTAGGTAATCACACTGGCGGGAAACACACGAGGGCAGGAAGTGAAGTATGTGAAACGAGAGGCTAAGGTGAGTACCAAAATAAAAAAAGGAAATAACTGAAAATCTGGCAACAAGAAAACATAACCACGATGTGACGAACTATTTATGTTGTTTGTCGCTGTTGGCACACGAGTGCACGGGCCAAAGTAAGAACATTCCTACGCACATATTCCTGAATGAGGCTCAGTATCAACATTAGGCCTCCACAGGCCAACTGTTTGTTCAGCTTTTCCCCGAGGCCACATTTTCTTACTGGTTTAGCAGACCACTTCATCACGCCACGTTGTAGACGTAGCTATAGATTAAGTTTAGTTTTTATATCAGTAATAACCTTGGCTGCTGTTGGAAGGCAGGTGCAGGGTGGAGGCCGCACGTGTGCGCTGGTAAGCAGCTGAATAAGAAGCAGCAGCTGGGACCGCTAACAGCCGGGCCCTCCCTTCGTTGTCTCCCGCACACTCCATCTCATGTTCAGGAGTTTGTCAGTACACCCAGCCCCATTACCTGATGTCATTACAGTTAATGAGGCTGAACCGTGTGGGGGTGTGTTGGTTTTAACCCAGAGGATGGAATCCCCAGCGTTGTGTACGGTAACACACACCGACGTGCATACATACTGTACAGCAGACACGAAGAGCAGAGGGGCCACCTGGTAGGAAGGAAATATTTTTACAGTTAGGACGAGCTTTCCCAACCATGTGCTATGAGAACATATTGCAATATCTATTATGCACTAATTATTTTTCAGCCTCACTGCTTACCTGTGAGCTCAAAAGCCAGCTAATATCCTTGATACATACATGACCAACCATGTGTGTGTTTTCAGCAGCCTGGTCTCCTAAAGATGACATTCCCATACAGCAAAACTGCATTGTCACATATGTTTCAAGGGAAATGTATTTTCTCTCGGATTACATTTTGTTTTTGACGTATCACAAATACATTTCTAATCATAGTTCACGGAAATTGATATTAGGAGCATTACATACTTACTTTAAGCCAAACCATGTTGTTTTGACTAAACATTAGTTTTGTTGCATTTTGTTTAAATTTACACCATTAATGACATGAATGATGTATTTAAAACTGTGATGCAATTTAGATGCATGGGAACTTAATTTTGTAGGACAAAAGGTTGGTTTTCCGATGTGGTTCGCCATCCGACAGGACGACCTCGTTTGTCAGAAACTTTTCATTATTTACCATTGCAAAAAAAGTGATTCATTTTACAATTTCCTCATCTGTGATCTCTGTGGTTAAAATGACTGGTTTAAGTAAGAGTGTCAAACAACTCTCTTTGCCTGCATTCACCATGAAGGAGAACTCAAGGCTGTGGTTCCAACTGACCCCTTGCTAAGTCAATTGACCCTTTGCTAAGTCCCGCCTTTGAAAGCAGACCGGCCAATCATAGCGTAGCATCGGGCTCTTCTCCAAAGACTCTCATGCAATGGATTCAGATTTTCCTTCGTGTTCATGGCATGTTTTGTGGATTTGGAGTCAGTCGTGGTTAAACATGGTGTAGTAGTGCCACTCGTTTCCCAGAGAGGTTGGAAGGAGGTATATGTTTCTAAGACGTTACGTTTTTACGTAAAAACCTGTGGAGCTGACAAAAGCAAGGTACATTAGCACATCATTTACTGGTGTTAACACTTCTATAATCTGCTGAAGGCATACTGAATGTCTACACATGCTGCTTTTGCTTTTTAATTAATTAAATAAAAATGGTCATAACAGTTACTCACAGACAAATTTGAAACTTTGTGGTAGTGATAGTTGCGACAGCACAACTCATGTTGAAACTGCATTGCTGCAACTGCATTGTAGGTGCCATTTTAAAGGGATCAGGTCCCAGTGACGACACACAAATGTGTCTTTTAGACAGTTTTGAATCCATCGGGGACATAATGACGACTTTGCTGTCTAATGTTTGTCACTACTTGTTCTGCACTGACCAGCCTTTCCTAGGTTTGGCGTGTTCCTTGCATTTCTCATCTCCTTTAGCATCCCCGCTTCTCTCTACCCACCCTCCCTTTCTTTCCTCTAATTTCCTCATCTCCCTCTCTACCTATTTTCCACCCCTATGTCCTCCTCCTCCTCCTCCTCCTCCTCCTCTTCCTCTCCCTCTTTTTCTCCCAGTGAGACTGTGTCCTCTACATGTCTAAGCCTGTGCTCACCGGTGTTTGATGTCAGTTAATTTGCTGCAGTGTTGACAGGCGGATGGCTGCTCAGCACAGCGTGTGTGTGTGTGTGTGTGTGTGTGTGTGTGTGTGTGTGTGTGTGTGTGTGTGTGTGTGTTTATGTATGTTTTTTCATGTGCGTTCTTGTATGTGCATTTAAGTATGAATGTGAGAGAGTAAAGGCAGACGGACAGGATAGCAAACGTGAGTATTTAGGCATGTGTCAACGCTCCAAGCCGTGCACGTGAATCCGTGCATACAGTAAGTCACAACAATAGTGGTGTGTGTTTGTGTGTGCGTGTGTGTACGTGGGTTCCCAAGCTGCTCACTGTTGTGTAATTGCTGCGTCTGAATTCGCTGCCCTGGATTACTGCAATTTACTCCCCCGGGAGTGCCGAGCACTGTGGGAAAGCCGTAAGCAAGAGTGTGTCCATGTGCACGCGTGTGTGTGTTTGTGTGTGTTTTTAGCTCTGTGGGAAAAGTGTGCCTGTTCAGCAGAGGGCACAATACAGCCTTTTCTCTACCCTCCCCGTCCATGGAGTCATATTAAACTCGCTGACCAGAAGCCCGTAGTGTCCTTTAGCGTGCAGGAGTCTCCACCTGATTAAGTAGAGCTCACGTCGTTTTCGTGACTACTGTACGTCTGTTGGTTAGTTACAGTTACATCACTATCGTAGTCTTTGTAATGTTCGCAGTGTGTTTAGGTAAACACCAAGATGCACCTGGTCCTACAAACGGGGCTTAAGTCGCTGTGAGAAACAAAAAAATGGGTGCTGAAAGAAAAGCGCCCTCTTGGTGCCTGAAAGCCATCCGGCAGATTTCTTTTTTCTAGTGTGTTGTGTTAACGCACAGTAATACCCCTCGCACATGTAAAGTGTAGGGTTGGAAGCGACACATGGGCCGCACCAATTTTGACAGGGGTTGTTTCGTACTACTGCAAACAAAGAAGAATAAACTAAAACTAAAAACTGACTCCCCCTTCCTAAATAAAAAAAATTACTTTTGACCCCGACACACACAACTTCCGTCATTAAATGATTTATTTTTAAATTAATTAACTATCAAAAGAATGCGACGTAGTAACAGTTTTTACTTTATTCCAAATATGTCAATGTTTTGTGCTGAGATATCTACTGCCAACCAGCAGAGGAGTTCCTCGAGAGGCAATAGGGAGGCAAAGTCCAGCCCCCTCTAGTGGACCGCCATGTGATCTTATTTAGGAAAAGAAAAAGAGAGACACTTTTTTTGTATAGCTGTCAAAAGTATACAACTGTGAAATACATAATTAGAAAGACTACACACCCAAAAGTCAAGTGACGTCTCTAGCTGTAGCTACGATGAACGGGTCTTGCTCGTTCTTTCGTTTCCCAGCTGATGAGTTGCTGGATAAAACACATTGGGTAAGACAACATTATATTTGTGAGTGGAACATAGCTAGGTTAGCTAGCTAGCTAGCTAGCAAGCTAAGGTAATGACCATGTTGGTGTCGGTGAACTACAAAAAACAGTGACTTTCTTTACTTGCAAAATTATCTTTTTAAATGATAAAAAACATCATATGTGTAATTCATGGCGCAATTCAAATGGAATAAAAAAAATTGACTACCGAACATATTTTGGTCAACATAAGGTCGAAGAAGATCATAAGATAGCAGTGTTATTTTGACCAGCTCTAAGTTTCAGCAGTTTGGATGATTCTTATGCATTCTTAGATGGTTGCTAGTTAGTAGTTGTCTGTTTTTACAATAACTAATAAGTGATGGACCAAGTCGTAGAGGTGAAATGATGCCCCCTAATTCTTTGGAGCATGTGCATGTAGACTATTTTGCTTTCAACGATGGATGAATAGTCCCATACCATGAGACCATGGTACATTATCTTTCCTTGTAACCGCTAAAAAGAAATTGTCAACAAACACATCCAATGTATCCATGAGGGATGTACAAACATGTCTTTAGGTGGTACTCAGTTTTGTAAGGATGGAGCTGGCTGATGGTGCATAGGTCTGTATTGGCGGGCTTTAGTTTGGACTGGTTTGCTTCAATCAAGTCTGACCTGGACTGCTTTAGTCTTGTATGGTTGGATCATGTTCGCCCACTTCTCCACAAATGGCGTGATAGTGAAATCCTGAATGGTATTTTTGTGAATGGGCCTGGTTCGTCTTTTTGGCCGTGTTTAACCGCAGTGTGAATCCCAGCTGTCCATTTGTGTTAGACCTATACATTTTATTTGAACATAAAGGGCAACGGTGCCGAAGTCCACACGACAAGGTCATAAAAGTCTGGTGTAAAGTGGACACTAAAGACCATTGAGAAAAGGCTTGCCCTCACAAAACCAACCACCACTCTCACATCTACTGCCATTGTCCGGTAGAATTCCTGCCGCTGTAGCCAGGTAACCCGCTTTAGCAGCCATTAGGACAGATGTGTTTTATGAGATATGAGTAAAGCTTTCACTGTTTTCTCTTTCAAACAACATATCGTACCGATGGTGACCACTGCTTTGCACACTTTCCATCGACAGTTTGGAGGTTAAAGGAAGCATATTGTAAAACTTAAGCTTAGATTACACATGCATGATGCACTGTAAAATAATCAGTTTATAGAAATACATTAGTATATTTTACAAACTACATCATCGCATATTGTTATATGTATAAATTAGACACAACATATATATATATATATATATATATATATATATATATATATGTATATGTGTTATGTATTTTTATCGAACAATTAGAATGATTATAATTAAAACCAGCTTTTTATTGCATATGGAAGATAACTGCTTTTTACAAGTCAAGAAAAATGTTCCTCCCTCAATGAATTTTAAGGGCTCATTTTCCCAGACGCTTCCCAGAGGTTATTTATTTTTCTATGTGGTCCCTGCTAGGGTTGTCATGAAAGCAGATATTTAGTAGTCAATACCAGAACCAGAGAAATTATGCAATTCTCGATACTCAATTGAATACCAAGGTAAAAAGCAAACAATAACGCCAATGAACTGGAACATACACTCCTGTATTTCCGTTTGCATACTGGCTTTTGCAAAATGGATTATCACAAATCCTGATGATCCGCCTCAAGTTTCCCGCCGAAAACAACATTTTACAAGTTGACATTTGAACACATCATATGATAGCGCTATAAATTACCGTCGCTAAATAATTTTTTACTGAACAGAGCTTGAACGCATCATAATGTAACTCAACATTGCATCTGTTGACGTTAGCTGTTTGATCCATTATTTTGCCAAGTAGCTAACGTTACTAGCTCTCCTGCCAATTTCAATAGTTACATTTTCCATTGTCCCCAAGAAGACAGTTCAGGGTTAGTCTCAAGCCCTGATCCCCAATACCTGTGGTACCTAAGGTACTGTAGAAAGACGTGTAGTATCATGTTTTAAGAAATTTGGCATCAACTTGGTATTGCGGCAGCGTCACCAACTGAAACGTCTTTTAATGTTTAAGCTCGGCAACTAAGTGATTCAGGTAGCTAGTCCTAATAGGAAAACCCAAGTTATTCTGATACATGGCGCATAATCATCTTTTCTTTCGGGACATGGATTGCGTTGCACCAATTGTTTGTACTGTAAATACATTTTTTAAGTCCACTTTAAAGTCCCTCTTAAAGTCCCAGTGAAATGATAGTCGGTGGGGTTAAACATAATTTGGAGGAAGAGTCAGCTGAGAGGGACTAGGGATAAAAAAGGCAAAGACAGAAAACTCTGTAAAAAAAACAGCAGAACATGTTTATTTTCTCATTCCCAGTATTTTTAATCAATTGGCAACCTCTGAGATTAATCTTGCCATGCTTTTATGAGGATGCGCTTTTAAGGCATCATTACAGAGACTGTTAAAGAAAAAAAGATCTTACTTATTTAAAACATTGACATGTCTCAGGTAGTGAAGGATCTACACTAGTATTTTCCCAGAATCTTTAATAAAACCCAACTGCTCTACATCAGGTCTGATGGATTTATGATGAGACCAGTCACTTTTATGAAAAACATAAGCTGGGCTTTATTTTCCTGACTTGGTGGTATTTGTGGTTTCTGTTGGTTAAATGAGTAATGTCAGTCTTACGGCCTTCTCCCTTATGAGAAATTCTCCTCTCCTGGCAGTTCCTCTCCATTGATCTTCCCCCTCTGACCTGCTTCGTCCACTCCAAGCAGTCTCCCTGTCCAAACAGCCCAAGACCCCTGCTGGGTCTGGATCATCAGTACCTGTACAAGCCAATCATAATGTGTGTGTTTGCATGTCTGAAAACTGAGCCAAGCCATCTGTGTGCCGACACTGGGGCAGACAAACCCTGTGGCGCCTGGTCCTAATGGATTTGTTTTAAGGGACTTTGACAAACATTGGAGAATAAAGGCTTCTGCCGCATTGTGAGCACATCTCTGAATGGTTCCCCAATCTCCCCGGACTCCCATGGCTAAGCATTTGTGTAAGAAATGTGCATCTCCAAGCCATAGATGTCAGTCGTATGTCCAGTTACTGTGTTGGGGACACACGCTACTGTCAGCTGCTGCCACCCATAAATGATGAGGCTCTTTGGGAGTCACTGATGAACCAACTGAAGCAAATTATAAGAACTCTTATAAAGAAATCCATCATTTCCTCTTAGTGTTGCTGTGAGTCCACAGAGTCCACAGTTGGCAAGAAAGAAGAAGAAATAGAAGAAGAAAAACGTGCTGTGGCACATCAACTATGTTGTGGAATAGGTCAAGTTTTTGAGTCAGGCATTTCGTTCCACAAACGGTAGCTCTCTGGATAGAAGCTGCTAGAAAACACGCTTAAAGTGGCAATCTTTAAGACTTCAGTCCTGGTTGATTTAGAATTTCTATTTCTGTGAAAAACAAAGGACTTAGCAGTCTGGAGTCTTGGACTGTGTCTGAAATGCCATACTAAAAAGCTATTTTTCAGAATTGTGTGCTTTGTTTACATGTTTGGGGGGGCGGGGGGGGTATATACATTGTAGAAAAAATGTAATACATAATTTTTTCCCAGAAATGTTGACCCAGACACCCAGCTTGTAATACTGCAAATATATACATATTGTAATTCTTGGTGGGTCATTGGGTGAATCACCATTGGTGTTAACTCCAGTGACTTAACAGATATTTATTTAATTGACAATATTCAAGATTGTCAAAGCATTGGTGGACTTTTTTTTTTTTTTGTCCAAAAAAAGACACATTTGCTGAAAAATCTTCTCACTTAAAGCTCTATTTGCATGGGACTAGTATTACCAGGGGAGCTCATGGTTTAGATTTGACCTCCCCATGTCTGTGTTTCATGCAGCGTATTTGCACAGGAGGAGCTAAGTTTATATTATACTCAAATTTATTGACATTATCCCCCAGGTATGATGTCAAGGTTATGTGTAACACTTAAACGTATTAAACGTATTATCCTATATAATATTTAGGGTCCGAGCACTGACGTAGTCAGTCCGGGAGGACCCTATTGAAATTCGAAGCACGCAACCCTAGAAGTTGGACAGGCAACGCCCCTCAGCCAGTTTGTCTGATTGACTTGAAATTTGACACACATATCCAACTCCACCTGCTCTACAAAAAAGCCTCTCAGATCCCTAAGCTCCGCCTACTTCGATTTTCCGACATTTTGAATTATGTGAAAAACACATTCTTGCAATCTGCTCCTACACGCTGGGTCCAATTCACACCAAGTCTGCTGTGGATCATTATTGGACCTCTATCATCAAAAATCATTAAAAGATTGTTAGTGCTTATTTCTTTCATAATGATAAGGACCGATGAACTTCTTAGGGGCGTGGCTTGTACATCAATACTTATAACTTCAAAACCATTGGGCCTAGTGTCACAGGATTTGCAGTATATGTGCCCATTGCATCCTGTAACATACCCTGAAATTTGTATGCCATTGAGACTCTAGGGGTCGCTACAGTAATTCGGCCAATTTGGGCTTTTTTGTTATTTTTCGCCGTTTTCAGCCTTTGTACTCTTACGAACTCCTCCTACAGAATTCATGCGATCGACTTCAAATTTGGGCAGGATGCTCTTTAGACCTTTGTGATGAAAAATTATTAAAATCGTGAGTTTTTGTCGAACGGCCTTGACTTGGCGCCCATTTCATACCCATTTTGTGCGGTTCACTATGATAGAAAAAGGTGTTGTAACACCAAGGTACATCATACAATACACCCAAAATGTCTCATGCATGATGCTGGTCCAGGCCTGAGCACATTTCCATGAAGAAATTTTCAATATTTCATAGCGCCACCTACTGGCAAAAGGAAATCAGCGTTACGTGGCAAACGGCATCGGATTTACATGACGCTAAAGCATAAGTTAAGTCAGAAGACCATACTCTTCAAAGCCCATAATTTATTTCTCATACACCTGCCAATCACTTCTCACGCATGCTCACTCATTATTTACTTGCTGTCATAGTTCGGGGCTGTCAATCATGACACCAGCTGTTTAGATCAGCTGGTCTCTTCTATCCAATAAGAACAATGAAACAATGACATGGTGAGCCTCTCATCTTGCTGCCGTCTCTTTTACATGTGACTGTCTCTCTACCTTCAGTTCATTCATGTTGCTGTTACGCACCCCTCCACCTCCCCATCTCCGCCCAGTCTTTACAGATCCATCAGCTTCATCAACTCATCATTCTATCAGCCTCATCAGCCTCCACCACCACCATCAACACCACCATCAGCACCACCACCAGGTCTGGACTCCACGGGGGGATCTATCTTGTTGCTGATCGGGGCAGACGGCCCTCGATTACAAATCTCCCTGTAGAGTCCAAGCACCAAAGACTCTGTAGAGATTTTATCATCTCATATCATCTGTTAACACTAAACAATAATCCTTTCTTTATCCGACTGGTCTCTCCTGATTGAAATGACATTTACATGACGTGGTCTACACTTCACATAGAGAAACACGATGCATGTTGTTGAGCGTGTCGTCTAGCGGCGCACAGCGGATACAGGAAGTGGTGAAGTGTTTGCAAAGCGTAACGTCCTGCGTCACGCACTCCACGCCGGAAAAAAAATGTCTGACTGGCGGTCGAACGTTCTCGGCCGGGCGAGCCGGCGTCCCGCCAGCGCCCCCGACGTGCAGAGGTGCGAGGACCTGTTCATCGCTGCTCGCAGCTTTAATTAGATTTAATATTATAAATAGTATTATGTTATAAGCCTACATAGGTTTATATAATACTCACATAGACCTCTTGCCTCCACCGAGATGCCGATTCACACTGTACTAATATCACGTGACCTCTGTGTTCTGCGAAATATGGCTCGTAATTTATGGTGGAATTTTTTGACATGACAAATTACAGACATGGCAAGTTTGTACGAGATTATGATCACAGACAACCTCAATTAGGTTATTAATTAACAATTATTACAAATTACTAGAGGTCTCACAGGTAATACTCGACCTGTGTCGTAATCTGTCGTCTCAAGTGCTCCTGCTGTCCTTTTTAAGTTACTGTACTTATTTTCTACCAGGCGGCAACCTCCGGTTCTGCCGACTGAAGCCGATGCAGAAGTGTCTTAAAACTTGCCTTCTCTCTACTGACCAGCAGGTGGCGACTCCTTCTGGTTGCAAAAAGAAGTCTGATTGTAGAAGTCTATGAGAAAATGACTCTACTTCTCTCTTGATTTATTCCCTCAGTAAACATTGTAAACATGAGTTTGTGTCTCAATCTCTAGTTTTAAGTCTTCTTCAATACAGCATGATGTTCTTTTAGTAAATTATGGTCCATTTAGAGTCAAACAGACCATAAAGCAGAGTGTGCTTTAGGGCGGGGCTACTGTGATTGATAGGTCACCACTACCAGAGCCGTATACAGCGTCTCTACGTCACTCCTCCACATTCCAAATATAATAACTTCCGTTCATTAGTTGCAAAAAAAACAACAACATCACAACGCACAAAATCCAAGATCCAAGAACTCGAAGGCTTCAAAACAGCAGTCCACAAACAAATGGGTGACGTCACAATGACTACATCTACTTCTTATATAGAGTCTATGTTTTCTACCTAAAGTTCATCAGGACTTCTTGAGCAGCTCTGAGGGTTTGAGCGCAGGCGAAGCGATTAAAGTTTTCTAATCCTGCCCGCTTTTAGCGGTGCCAATGACAGAATTTTAAACTTCCCAATTCAATGTTTTCTTGCAGACCTTGGGAGTCAACCAATAGGAATTTCACTTGTGGAACTGGGGGGCGCATCATTTTCCTTATTAGCGAGTTAGATACCGAGCTATGTTAATGAAAAATAACGACAGAAAACAGTGACGGATGAGATCAACCGGTGGTTGAACAAACGTTGTTGTAAGTGAACTTACAGAAAGACTAAGTCAGAGAGAGTAGTGCACATGCAGCGGCAATTCACACAAACAGGTCCTTCTTATTACTGAGCAAACGCAAACTATCCCATCCCTACATTTAGTCCAACTCGGAAGCATAAAACGCCTCTCTGTGTCCCATAAAATGTTTCCTCGCTTTTCTGAATCACTAATCAGCTCATATCAATCAGCGTTAGAGCAGCGGAGATGTATTTATGAAAAGATGCAGACCGTCCGTGAGACCCGACGATAGAATGAATGTCACCCTGTCCTCGCTTCCCGTCTCCTCTGCTTTCTCCAGGTTGCATGCACTCTGTAACCTCTCAGTTCATTAGCGTTGTTTATCATAGCTCGATTCTGCAATCAGTCTATCTGCACACCGGCACTCGCCAAGCAACACATCGACGGACAAGTCGGGGCCTGAGAGAGGAAGAGCGCGAGCGTGAGCGAGGGAGAAGGGGCGCTAAAAAAATCACGACGCCTCTATCTCAGTGACGAGTATAAATGGCCGTCCACTCCTGATTATCGTATTGCTTCCAGGGGGACGTGTGTCGTACTCCCTGATCCAGAAAAATATTGCACATCCTCCCCCACATCCTCCATCTGCAGATGTGCATGGTCAATCCTGCAGGATGTGTCAATCCGTGTACCGAATCCAAAGTGCCTGCATGTATCTCATTGCATCTGACAGGGAACAAATAATAAAAGTTATTTGCAGAAACATTCCACTCACCTTCCACACATCCTCCTGTTACAGTGTGCAGTTTGTTCAGAGTCGCCCTGCACCTTGAGTGCCAGAGTGTAACATTATAGGTTCATATTTAGTAAAAGTAATGCCTGGTTTTTTGCACGATGAATTATAGCCACGAGAGATTTGCACAAATTCACTATTTACTGTAATTGACTCAACTCAATATGACATTTTCTTTGCTTTGAAAATGATTTTTGTGTGATGTGATGATTAAGAGTTTAAAGGAAATTTGATCTATTAATTAACCTGTTCCATTTCCCATTTATGTGGCCATTGTGACTGTATGGGTCATGCACTTTGGACTCGAAACTGGTAATAGATTTTCCTTTACTCACTATGATCTGATCAGTTAGCCAACAAGGCTATTACAGGCAGATACTCTGTTACTTTTGTTTGTTTTCAGTCCAATCAGAGACCAGCATTTGAAGTGATTCATGAAAGAAGAAAGTTTCTTTGGAAACTTGCACAGCTTGACCCGATTTAAGTTGTTTTGTCATCCCCTCATTTTGATGAGTGGAAAATGTCATGACCCATAGAGTCACAGTTGCCACATTTATGGGAAATACAAACGTGCTGAAATGTACTGGAATTTACATGTAAAATGGAAAGTTAGTGAACAGCTTGGTTAGCTGAAACTGACAAAAATCAACATCCATAGGTGACTGAACAATACTACAATATCCCCATCCATAGGTGACTGAACAATACTACAATATCCCCATCCATAGGTGACTGAACAATACTACAATATCCCCAGAGTAGTGTATTTGAATAAAGATTTAAGAAATTACTACTAGTGAATGTAATGTCACCAAAGACAGAGGTAGTAGTAGTGGTACGCTGACCAGATGTCACGAATTACAAACAGTTGTCCCTAATCCAGTCCTGTATGTTCCGGAAATTAGACTAAATTTGAGTTTTGACCAGCTTTTGTCTGATAAAACATGAAGTTCTGAAGCTGCAAAACACGAACAGTGGTGACGCATAGCTATGACGAATTAAAACATTTACGGACGGAAATTAAACCATCCATAGCTGACTCAAAGCCAAACCTGGTGAACATCCAACCAAAAAGCAAAGACGTGACTTGCAGATCGGAGTTGGGAGGGAAATACCCAACACAGTATTCTACAAGGTCTGCAGGAAAGAATACAACAACTGTAGTATTATTACTACGTGTTGTCGATACCGAAAGTAATCTACTGGAGGCCACGCCCACATGGCCACGTGACCTCGTCTCAAACATCACCCGTTTTCATCTGGTTGTCCTGAGAAGAAGAAGTGTCCCTTCTTCGTGAACGCCAACTGCATCGCAGCGCTGCAGATGGCGTCGGTGAAACTCCCGGTGATGTCATCAGTCATGACAATGGGAACCAATCGGTTGTGGAAAGACAGCAGGATACTCCCTACTTCCTGTTTCCTACCAGACAAGGCAGGGCAAAACAAAGGAGAGAGAAAAAGAGCAAGATTATTCCTCAGTCTCTCCCGCCCCAAACTTATTCAATGGAGGATATTTTACAACCACTTATTTTTTTGTTCTTACTAGAGTTTACATGATATTACAGCTCTAAATCTAGACTGCTTCAAGAAGTTAAACGTCAATGCAGATAAAGAAAAAAAAAAGTTGCAGCGTCACCTTACCTTTTTGCTCTGGTACCGCTCACACGGTGAGTTCGAAGCACGCACGAGCAAGGCCGACCCAGAATGCATCTGTGTATTGCGCACGTTGGCTGAGCAGTATTATTTCCAACAATTCAGTTTTAAAGTCCAAAAGTCAACATTCATAGTTAAAAACAATTTGATGTAGTCTAATCATTTCCACAATTCAAAACGTGATTTTATCCAACGAAATATCCTGCTTCAATCATATTTGTTGGTGTTTAAAACTTTCAAAAACAACATATTTCCTGCGATTCATAAAAGAGTTTGCTCTCCCGCACCCAAAGGAAAGGTTTGTATTAACGGGGCGGTCTAGCAGCAATCAAACAAAAGTGTTATTTTCATTAAAGAAAGCCAATTTTGTAGAAGAAAAAAAACATCAAATACAATACTGATGAATCTCTTTTAAAAGTAACAATGTGTAATCATAATATACATCTGGGGAAAGTCCTTTAACTGATTTATAGCTCGGACTTTGAAGGCGCTGAAACTAAACTGACCCTCTTTTTCATAAGTTGAGGCGTGCACACGCACAGACGTCCCAGATGTGGACGATCAGGATATGTGTGTGTGTACTTTGTGTCTGGGGGATGATGAAGATGGATTTTGAGCTCAGGGTGTTTTGTCAGTGAGAGCTGTCAGCGTCGTGTGTTTCAGACTGCAGACAACATGGACGTGGATGTCGAGTGTTACAGGAGTGAAAACAGGAACCGGGACGTCCCACTGACACGACACACTTTGGCACTGTCACTGTGTTTTCATACTAATTGTCTGCATATGTGTGTATGTTACAGTGACCAGATGTCTCGGGTTGGTCTGCAATTCCCCCGGAGTGTCCACGGTCCCGGCAAATAACTGTGGAACACTCAAATGTCCGGGTTTTAACCACAATTAAAACAATAATAATAATTTTACACTTGTTGTCCGGTCTGGGAGTTGCCAACGTTTTTCTAATTCATATTTTTTCCTCATTAATTATGTAATATTTCACCCACCCGCTATAAATCAGAATGCTAATTTGTATGACCCGAACCACTGATTAGTCACAGTGCCTATAGCCGCAGGAATATAGCCGCATCGCTAGCGTGCACGTATATGTGCAGGTTAACATGCAAGTCTACATAATATGCAGGTTTCGGGCAAACCGGGTTTTGTTTGTGCATATTAGTTTTTGGTAGGAGTTTGTTTCTGTCTGCATGTGTGTTTATGTGCGATCTGTACACAGACTCGACATGCACACACACACACACACAAGAGGCCGTGTCCTACGACTGGAGCAATGCCTTTTCTCTGCATTTACGAGCAAGTGTGTGCACACTTGGCTAGCTGTCCCTCTTTTATTTTAAACTAGCTTTATTAGCATGTGACAGGCTAATTGAAGCCATTTGCAGGCCGCGCTGCCTCCTCAGTGACATTCCAGAGGGTTTTACAACCTCACAGCTGGATCCTATTGTCTCAAAAAAGTCACTAGGGAGAAGAAAGGCGGTCGGACAGAGACGGAGGAGGCGAGAGCAGAGAAAGGAAGAGTGAAAGCACCTAAAGCTCCTCAGTATCCTCCTCAACCCCGCACTCCCGACCGCACCGGGACAACACATACCAGGCTGCAGCCTGCTTTCACGCTGAGCCCGTTGCTGATGCTGAATTATGTGCGGAATTTCACACATATGTTGACCCGTGATGAGCAACAGATATTTTATTGTTTAATTCTCGCAAAAAACATCTGTTTGCTCTCAGTTTGATTTTCCCGTTTAAAGCAACACGTGGCAACTTTTGAATGTTCGTGGCTGCAAAACCGATTTTGCAGATATCCTGCAATGTGATGTCAGTGAGTTGCAGACAGGACACTGATGGTGACGCTCTATGCCAAATCAATGCCTTGAAGATAAAAAAAGATCTTCCTACTTCTTGCTGAAATGTGTGAAAAGGAACTGGAAATCTCTTTAATCTGACAATTTGCTGACAGAACAAGAGAGAGTTGCCTCATCCTTGCGGTGGGCAACACGTCGAATATGATGTACGATGTATTGCTTGTTCTACGTGGGATGCAGTAAATGACTATATTGCGAAGAAGAATTTTCAATCATGCATAATGAATAATTAGTCAAACTTTATAAGAATACATTTCCAAAGAACAATCAGACTTCAAAATGCCCCTGGGAGAAAATATATATATATATATATATATATATATATATATATATATATATACAGTATATATAAATTGTATATGTATAAATATTGAGATATAAATTGTATATCACGATACAGCCTAAAGTATCTGGATGTTATTTGTAAGCCTGACTTCATTCTGAAGTCTTTTTATTTATTTTTTTATTCCTTTTACACATTCTGCAAGTTATGAAAGAACGTAAGATATATCCCAGATAGGTCCCAAATGTGTTTCAACCACGATAACCTAATCTGACATTGGGACCATCTTTAAAGAGAATTATGTTGTTTGGTCCTGGTCTCATGCTTGTAAGTGGATTTATACATAAACAATCTGCTTCATGCTGCTGTAAAAACCGATTATACTTTACTCTGTCCAAAGGAAACGTGAACAATAATATATCACTACATAGAATATTTTTTACACAACCACTATATGACAAATATTTGTCACATTAAACAGGTCGTACATCACATGGCTAATATAGGTGAGTGTACCTGAGTTTAGCTACAAAGTGTATGATAAAGGATGGATTTAAACATTTCCATCACTTTTTGGGAACATTGCATCGACTTGCATTCTTTTCCCTGAGACAAAGCCTAACCATAACCTCTACTAGCTTAATCCTAACCCTTAAACTAACCCTACCTTAATGCTAACTTCACCCTCATCTTAAACCAAGTTTTCCCCCTAAAATTTGATCAGTTACGTTGTGAGGACGTCCCCAAAAAATGGCAAGTCCCCACAATGTGACTGTGTACATACATTTATGTCCCCACAATGTCAGTAACAAATACATTACACACACACACACAATTCTCAACATGCCATCTTTTCCTTTTGGCTGTTTGTCCTGTTGTCACAAAGGTCAAGCCTTAGTTTGTTTGTAGAAACAAGTCACAATTCATGAATTATAGGATAGCACACAATGCCTTTACCTGACGACGTGGTCGTCCCTGGTGATGGAATTCTGTGTCTGTGTGTTACCCAATACACTGCAGTTTACCCTCCTCCCATGGCTGAGGACAAGCAGTCATTTAGGGTTTAACATGTCACTGTAAAATCCTGCCTGACTCTTTCACCTGCAGCAACGACCATTTGACACTGTTAAAGTATCCGTCTCTCTATAAGTATTGTGATCTGTGATGGAATGGAGTCTTACCTCAGACTTCTAGTTTCTACACGCTCCAAACTATTGACAGTATTTGCGGAATCTTGGACCGAGTTCCTCCTACCTGCATTTTTCCATTGCGTCCCGATTCTCTGGCTCCCTTAACTCTTTATCTCCTTCTTCTGCTTTAAGATGAACGAGAGTGACATTTTCACTTTGCGCTTGAATTTTTTTTGCCTGTTTGGCTCTCGTTTTCAACACCTACAAAAAAAAGGAGCGTAATATTTGAACAACATGTGCATAGAATGCTGCAAGAATTAGTCTTAAAACCCATAAACCTTATTCCCTCGTCCAAAATTCAATGGCTTCTTGGTTAGATGCCTTAAATAAGTTCTTAAGTTTCTTTCTACGACATAAAATACGTCAGTAAATATCCCACTGGTGAATTTTTGAAGGTTTTTACGTGTCTCAAAAAAGGCGGTTGCTAAAAAGTGGCTAAATGAGACTATGAAACGTCATCATGCTGAACTACAGTCGGTCTTTAGCTTAAGTGACGTGAAGTCATGTGACTGTGGTGTAGTTCCTTTTTTCAGCCCAACGTTAGCTTTTTACCTCAAAAATCATTAGAGTGGTGTCCAGTGAACCAGTGCGATGCTAACTTCCTTACTACCCTAACATGGCCTACAATCATACGTCATCTTTGCAGCACTCTATTGTCCCCAAAATGTTTAATCTCTTCCTCGTTGTGGACGACAATGTCTTGTTCTGTTTGCCATAACTTTCACTGTGATCTACAGATAACAGAGGTTTGGTTCCCAGTAACTGACACCATGCAGAAGAAAAACACGCACAAGCACACACGTCACAAATTCCCTCTGAGGTCACACACACACTTTCCATCTAACACGTCACTTCCTTCCAGGGAAACCACTCTAGCAGGTACTCCACCAGAAAACACACACACACACGCACACACACACACACGCACACACTCTCTCGATGCAGTGATTAATATCCTGGGCGACCACATGGAAACGACCAGGAGGAGCTCCCGCACAGCAGAGATAACAGCAGTGTTTGTGTGTGATTGACATGCACTGCAGGCTCACACTGTATGCTCACACACACACACACACACACACACACACACACACACACACACACACACACACACACACACACACACACACTTTCCTAAAACGTCCAGAACCCCCCTCCGACAGATACAGACTGATTTCCACCCTGATAGTGTTGACTGTTTTACGGTTTGCACTAAATTGTGATAGTTTCCCAGAGGAGCCTCTGTGTATGCGTGCGTGTTATCAGTGCGTCGGGCGGCTCCGGGTGTTGCTTCTGAGCCACTGTGAGGCTATTTATACAGCCTCTCTGTCAGTGCCATTCCCAGGCCCTGAGCACAGGCTGGTTGCTGTGGACTCGTGTGTCAATGAAGACAGAGGCAGTGGCAGGCTGTGCACGGCGCCATCAATGCACAAAGCTTTACCAACTCCACGGAGGTGTTTCTAGTCCTGTATACTGATGCAATAATCAGATCGTCAGCCCGATGGGCTAATCTGACCAGTATTCTCGCAATTTATCAATTGGTCTATCAAATGCCCATCACAAGAGTCGGAATGGACATCTTCAAAATGTCTTGCTGTGCAAATCCATTGGTGTTCCTTGATTTTAAAGGGGCCTCAATAACTTAGGACAGAGCTTCACAAATGTTTCAGAGCATGTACCAGTATGTACCAAACCAAATTTCCCAATGCAGATACAAACAATGTCACACCAAAAGAGGCACCACGCCTGTACCCGGCCTTCGCTGTTCTGTAGCTAGCCTGGTAATCATAGACCTTACATAAGAAGTGGACGTAGTCATGGTGACGTCACCCGTTGGTTTGTGGATTGCCGTTTTGAAGCCTCGAATTCGGCAATTTCGCCGTTGCCATCTTGGATTACGGCTGTCGCCATGTTGTTTTTTTTTGTAACCAATAAACGGAAGTTAACATATTTGAAATGCTGAGGAGTGACGTAGAGACGCCGTATACGTCAATCACAGTAAGCCCCGCCCTAAAGCATACTCTGCTTTATGATCTATTTGACTCTAAATATTCAGTATCAACTGACTCTATGCCGCCTGCTGGTAACATCTTATGATTTCACTAGAAGTAGCACTAGAAGTGACAAACCGCCGACTCGTCTTTAGCATCGAAAGGCTTCGTCTGACCCTGAACTCTCAGGGTCAGACCAGAGTTTTAATTTGCCTCTCGACTGTCTTTCGGACCGTCTAGCCATTTCACAATTCCACTCATTCTGCTTTAAGCAACTACTTGAGGAGTCTTGTGTCAGGCGTCATGCCATGTCCAACCAAGATTCATTTCTACAAAATGTCAGTGATTAACATCATTGTAATGTGATGTGTAATTGTAATAAATAACAGTTAATTTGTAAAAGAAAAAAATCCTTTGAGCTCTACTCAGGACTTTACTGTAATATCATTTTAATATAAAGTAAACTCAAAACAAAAACTTTTGTAACACTGTAAAGTTTCCGATTTTACTTCATCCACCATCTTTTTGTCAAAGTCAATGTTTTTGCAGGAGATTTTTATTTATTAATGAATTGACGCAAACTTTGAACATTGTGAATCCAAGGGAATGATTAGAAATTTGCAGGAGATTAAATCGATTGATTCCAATTATTAGAAAGAAAGGAGATCTACATATTCTGTACATTTTATTGAGTTAAAGAGAAACCCATTGATGTATATTGAGTAGTAGCTTTTTTATTTAATCTGTTGGATTATTTCATATTTTGCAATGTGCAAATTCTCAGATAAGTGCATGTCTGCTCATGGGAAAGTTCGTTGAGCTACACCCCACTGACCTATTACCCCGATGATGTCAAGATTCAAAAGGGATGCCAGGGTATCCATGGCGACTGAGGGCCAACAACAGCGGCTGATAAAGAAGAGGAAACAGGGTGATTTAACTGGGTTGTCCAGTGGCAGTGATCACACACTAATGGTTTACCAACATGTTACACACTCCATTAAGTGGGCCCCGCGGTAATCACACCTCTACTTCATAGTGGCTTGTTCGTCTGCAACTTTATGTTTGTTTGTATTGCGTCAGCTTTGCCTGGAACTCTCTTGAGAAAATGGTTTTTTTAACAGCAGTGGCCTCACCTACTTCGAGAAAGGTCACTGACATAATTGAGTACAAATTGAACAGTGAGGCTTTTGTCCTGAACAGATTACGGGGCTGGGAAGCCAGAAATCTTAACATCTATAAAAGAGACGGGGTCGGTGGTATTGATCTTGAACCTGATCAATCCCCTACAGATACACGATGGCCCTTTAATGGTATAAAGATCGCTCTCTTTGAGTTGACATTTTGAGGGAGGGCAACAATGACTTAGCCCTTCTAACAAGCGTGTGTCGAAGCCTGATATCTCCTCTTCCTCTGTGCCATAGCTCCACGCTGGTGCACTGGGGGACATTTTCCTTTGATGACGATGATCATGGGCATTGTAGTTTATTTTGACTCAATCATCCTCCTGCTGATGCAAATGATCATGACTGCACCAAATGAGGTAGTTAGTTGTATTAAGGAGGGTGAATAGATCAAATATTTTAACTAATAGATGTCACAGTGAAACTTCTTGCATCAATTACTTACATTAAGACAATTATTTTTGTATTTCAAGTTTTCTGGCATTTCATGTTTAAATATGCAAAAGAGGCATTGGCTCACGCTAACTTTTGGTGAATTGATGAGAAATCTGAAGTGCATGAAATACACAATGTTTGAGAAAGAAACTAAATGTCAGCTGCTTTTTAAGATTGATGTCTTCATGAAGAACTAATGGGCTGGGCCTGAAGTCGAAAAGTATTCAAAGATGGACTAACTCAGCGTTGCTCTGGTCTCTTCCTAGGGATTCGTTGACAGGAACAAACATTTAGAATATTGTCAGCCTTATCCTTTAACTATCTGACCAGCGATCTTCAGGTCAAACTAAGCACAGCTACAACGTGAGTGTATGCTAAATAGCAATTTGGTTCCGATCAGGTGATACTGAATATTTACACATCAGTATCACCTTTGGGAGCCGCGCGCCCCCGTCCAGACGTAGTGAGCACACCACTGAATAAATGACTTATTAGTTCAAACCGCACGAGTTGTGTGAGAGTTTGTCAACGGATGTTTTGACGTAGTTTTGCTGTTGTCAAACTCGGCCTCCATTTACTTAAATTCATTATTTCAAGACTTTTCTCCACTGTGCAGGCTTACGATAAATACTAATGAATAATTATTTTTTTAAGGGTAAATCATTCCTTTAATTTTAATACATGTCAGTTCTATTTTGGAAGCACACCTTAATGATGCTGCAGTGACCTACTGTTTACACTGTTGCTTGCTTTTGATTGGATGAAGCTACGCTGATATACACACATAGACAGTATATCAGAAGTGGATGTAGTTGTCGTGACGTCACCCATTGGTTTGTGTGACTGCCGTCTGGAAGCCTTGAGTAAGGCCATTTCGGCGTCGCCATCTTGGAATACGCTCATCGGCGTGTTTTTTATTTTTGCAAACGATGAACGGAAGTTACCATATTTTGAATGCGGAGGAGTGACGTAGAGATGCCTTATACTCTCTGGTAGCAGTAGTGACCTGTCAATCACCTTGTAGCCCCGCCCTAAAGCATATTCTGCTTTATAGTCTGTTTGACTCTAAATGGACCATAATTTACTAAATGAACATCATGCTGTATTGAAGAAGACTTGAAACTAGAGATTGAGACTGAGGTAATAAATCAAGTGCGAAGTAGAGTCATTTTCTATAGACTTCTATACAATCAGACTTCTTTTTGCAACCGGAGGAGTCGCCCCCTGCTGGTCAGTAGAGAGAAGGCAAGTTTTAAGACACTTCAACATCGGCTTCACTCGACAGGATCGGAGGTTGCCGCCTGTATACTCATCACTATGGTGTTTACTAGCTATGACAGTTTTGATATTACAACCTGATTTTAAAACTAGCTCGTGGTTTACGAAGAACTTAATACACACGTAGTAGTGGATTTACAGATTTCTGGTGTTACTGTGCTGTGACGCGAAAAATCATTAAACGTCTATATTCCCACGTAATACGCAGAACACGAAGAGCAGATGGTAAGATCGCTATCCTGTACCTCCCATGAACCTGGACATCTCCCCGCCGTTGTCCTGGTACCTCTGGCAACCGTGGTGTAATCTCTTGTGATTATCTTTAGCGAGGAGGCTAATATCTCCAGTCTGGGTGAGAGCTGGACTCCTGCTAATAAGGCTGAGTGAGAGCAGTGTTTAGACAGTGGGAGAGTGATCGCTCTCTGGCACTGCTCGCCGTGATTTATGACCTCCTTAATGAGTCTCTCTCCCCTGTGTGTGTGTGTTAGCTTATCACCAAGCATATATGCGATTTCGCTCAAGCGCCTCCTTGAGTTTCACCTCTCTCCTTTGGCTGACACTCGCAGTAACACTTGAGGGACCGATTCACTCTAAGCCCCACGCCACCTACAGTAGGTGGCTTTTTTTTTTTTTTTTTTTTGATGAACACACACACACACACACACACACACACACACACACACACGCACACTTTTTACATTCCAACAGAAAAAATAAATGTCTTGGAGCGGCGGTGCATTCCATCAGAGGGTGAAAGTGCAGGCGATGTGGATGCAGCGCACACACACACACACACACACACACACACACATGCGCGCACGCACAGACAGACAGACAAGTAGAGTAATGAGAAAGAACAAGGTGAAGGGAACAGCTGAGCCGGGCTGCGTCAAAGAGCTGCAGTGGGATCCAACACCCACAGATTGAGGAGAAAATCTAAATAAAGTCTAAATTAAGACTCGGAGCGATGTGTGTGTGTCTGTGTGTGCGTGTGTGTGTGTGTGTGTGTGACAGTGGAGCATTGGGCTGTTTAGCTTGGCTTCGCCAGCATGGCAACCGAGCAGGAACGGTCGAGGCCGACCTCTCAAGCCACACAGGCTGAATGTGCAGCGGCGGACTCTGCATGCCCTGCTGCTGAGCGGCCCCGAAACCCCCTGTGTTATCAGTGGCAGCTTGGCACAAAGCCCTGTTGTCATTCAGATTGGCTTTTGAAATGCAGGACTACACCATCTAGCCTCGTGCCCCTGAGCTGCAACTCAGGGTCAATGCATCGCACCTGGGTACCGGGCACAGTACGTGTGTGTGTGTGTGTGTGTGTGTGTGTGTGTGTGTGTGTGTGTGTGTGTGTTTGAGCAAGACTGCCGTGGCAACTGAAATCCTTGATTCATGGTATTCTGCACCAGCTCCGCAAAGCACCATATTGCCCTCCTTTTTTTTCTCCTTTTTTTTTCATCCCCTCATCAGGTTGATTTATAGAGCACGCAGAGATGAATCTGTTTGAAGAGAAATCTAAGGTATGCGGCTCGAGTCCTCTGTCATAAATTCTCCATGTGGCTTGGTGAGCTTCAGGACCTCACACTAAGGAGGGTGTAAGAGCAGTGAAAGAGAGAGAGAGACCTGGATATCCCTGAAATAGATGCCATGTATTTTGCCAAGCCATAATCTCGAGACAAATTATTTGAACAAAATGGAAACAGTTTTGGGTTTGTGTCGGGGAGCGAGAGAATGTCTATCGGTGCAGAGTTATTGTTGATATTAACCTAACGCAGTCATGCTTTCCACGATGGAACCCCAATGAGTCTGAGCACCACAAATCAAAGTGAGTCTCAACCCATTTTTCAAGATATACATGTTTATACCAGATTTAGAATAACAAAAGCGATCCAGTCATTTGTCTCTCGTTTGTTCCAAAGAAGAAGAAAAAAATGCAGCTTCTTCTAACATTGATGCAGCCATGTGATCACGAGCTTATTCGACTGCTTGGTTCTTATTTGTGGAACAATATTTACCTCTATCAGTGCCATTGGAGATAAGAAACTCACAACTCTTGTCAAGCTGGGAATCTCCATCCTACTGCACACGTTGAGGGCTCTCTTTTTTTGTTTAAAAAATAGAAGGAATTAACGAGGGAACTAACTGAAATTAATGTCAATATTAAAACACAGCTGCAGACTCAGCGGCTACTCTCCTTTTCTAACCCGTGTTCCCTTATTAAGTACCTCCACTGTCAATGAGCTTTTGTTTTCGCCCCCGTCTGTTTGTTTGGGCTGTGTTCTGCCTGTTATCGGATATTATACTCTGGTATTGGTTTAACGGTGTCCATTCATTCCTGATAACGGAATTTGAATATCTTATTTCCGAGTGTAGTCCTTCGGTGCCTCATCCTCTGAACACCACAGGGTGGCGCGACTGTAACACACAAGTTACCGTCCCTCAGAACATATGACACATATAAGCGACTGTCCTATTCGCTGTTAAATTTGCTACTTCAAGCTGCGGCCGCAGAAACTTGGCCTCTCAATTGTTGGTGAAACCCTTGATATGGATTTGGGGACGATGACATGGCTGGGTAGCCAGCTCGTCTCGTTGGTAAACACGCTGTCAACCGACCCGCCTGAACCTCGCTAGCTTAACGTTGGCAAATTTCACATAGTGGTCAAACTGTAGAATTACAACTTTCAGCTCGTAGTTGCCGATCCTTGATGAAGCTACACTGTCAACAACAACAGCATGCTGACATCAGCAGGAGATAGAAACGTTTGCAGAACCGGAGCAAACAGCTAATGTACGGAGGTTCCGTTGAGTAACATTTTGATGAGTTTGTGCTCACCCAGTTAAAACCAGTATTGGGCTCAGGTAAATTATAATGTCAGCATGATGTGTACAAATGTAGTCTTGTAAAAATGTAGTTTCTGGTGAAAACATGAATAAATACAGTTGTTTGACAGTGGTTTTCACAGCAACAGATACTATTTTGACCCATCTATCTAAGTAGCTAATAATAATAATAATAATAAAAACTACTAATGCCAAGGTTTTTTTGATTAATATTTTACTTTTTAATAGTTCAAATTGTGTTTTTTTTATGCAAGTAACCATATAGATGATTATAACTAAATAAAGGAATAACATCTCAAAGTTTTGACATTTTACACTGACTTAAGTGCGGTTGAAATACATTTTCGAGCTGGTGGTTTAAAAAAATTCAAATAGCCTAGTGTACCGGCTGCTATAATAAAACAAAACAACAAAAATGATCTGTATCGGTTGATATGGCTCATCTACGTCTGGCAATCAGGCCAGTAAATAAAATATTCGGGGCATCTCTAAAAGTTATACTTGCTCCCCCCCCTCTTTTTTTTTATGCTGATCCAAACCATTACTCAGAAACCCTGATACGATCTGGACCATGAGTTCTGAATACCCCTCTGTTCAACCCCTTCCTTTCCAAGCGTGTCGAAGAACCTACGGTGACCTTCAGGTCAAATAAAGACGCGAAGGGCTCTCTCCAGTGCCAGTTTGGTTTGTCCATTCTGGGCTACTGTGGAAACATGGCGGACTCCGTGGAAGACAGCCCACACCCTATGTAGATTTTAAGGGCTCATTCGAAGCGAACAAAAACACAGCAATTCTTAGTTTCGGGTGATTATACACTCATGAAAATAATAAAAATAATATTATATTTCATTTCTGCCTGAATTCCAAACATTGGACAGTTAAGCAAATAACAGTATCAGCTAAAGATGCCTAAAATACCGGGGTAGTTTGTTTTTGTGTGACACAAGCAGTGTGTATTATATGGTGCTTGTTGGAGTGTTTTCCCAGCATTACATCCCAGATTCCCAGCATCAGCTCTGACCCTGACCCAGGGGAGCCTTTGACCACCTAAACAAACTGTTACAACCCACTTTGACTTAAACCCTGTCTGACTTCTCCCTATCTCTCCTCTTCTCTCCAGGACACTACGTTCTTCTCAGCTTTCACCTCCCGCTTCCATCGCCCCAAACTGTTTTTTTCTCCTCTTCACATCAGCCTCCACCTTCATTGCCTCGTTCTAAAATAAACCAACTAACCCCCCCTGTGAAACTCAACCCTCCACAGCACAACACCGAGAGAAGTACACCTCATAAAAGGACTTGGGGGGGTTATCCACTTCAAACAGAGGCGGAGATTAAAAGGCCACGTCTGTTTACTTACAACCCTCTCTGCAGCTCTTTAGATTCCCACCACTTCCTAATTCAATTACAGAGGCAAGCTGTGGACAAGGCTGTATCTTTGAGAAACACTCTGACGTGGAATGTCCCTCCGTCCTCCTGACTCACGTTGCAGGGTCGTTGGTGGTTGTACGGGAGTCATGACGGTGTGCGATGGGAAGGTTTGGCCTGGGTGTCTTTGAGAGCTCAACTTTGGATGTTTTAAGTCCATAACTTAACCGAATAACTAGGATTACAGTGATTAAATCTTTTTGATCGCTCCTCCGTGCACCTGGAGTCTGGTCGGTCTCTCCAAGCAATAATCATCCGGTAGATAGGACTTGATTTGTTCGGCTTCACTTGTTTATGTTGGAGAGACCGGGAAAGAACTCCACCGTTCATGAGAACTGACAGCCACAGTTACTGAACAGGCAGAAAAAAGATGCTGCTTGCAGAAAAATTTGGAAACACAAAATCTGTGGCAAAGACGTCGCTCTAAAAAGGCCGTAAAACGGACATGAACGATTAATGCACACGCAACCGTCCTAGTGAGAAGTCTTCATCATCTATTAGAAGGCCAAGATTAAACATTCAATCAGTTATATTGCATATTGTCCTGCAGCATACTTGAGAATGCATGTGTACGTTTTCCTAGTCGTAACAATGACACAAATACCCATCGGGGTGCAAGTCATGTAGCCCAATAGGCCGGTCTCATCCGGCATTCGTAGCAAAAGCTCTGAAAAAACGAATGCGCCATAATTTGTCGATATCCCACAAAATCATGAGTATGGAAGTATATAGACCAGTAAAGCACACACAGGGCGGTCTGTAATGGAGATGGATGGTTCCAACAAACCAGGAGAACGCTGTTCGGTTCCCATATGAAACGAGCAGTCGAGAGTTGATGTTTTTTGTTACATAAATTTCGTAATTAGTTACAGTAATTCCGTGGTTATTTTAACCCAAACAACGATCTTTTTCCTAAACCTAACCAAGTCATTATGTTGCCTAAGCCTGACGTATATTTTGAAAAGACTGTATTCATGTAACAAGCGGGAATTGACACGTGTTCATGGTTTTTTGTAGGATAGTAACTTTTCTATACAAGTATGATGCTTTTCATAGGATATCCTACGACTCGTATGATACATGGCAACAAATAATCATGCTGTAACAATTTCCGTTTCTGAGAGTGGAGATCAGTGAAGCAAGACACAACATTCAACAGCCCACATCATTGCAAAGCCACTGCGCGTGTTTTTATAATGTTCCTACGTCTCAGAAGGCCTTCTTGTATATGTTGAATTTATTCCCCAATACCTTTTTTCAGCCATGTTAGCCTCTAGCCCTTAGGGATGTCAATGTCTGCCCGTCCACCACTTTGGCCAGACAGAAATATCTCAACCACTGTCAGACGACTCATCATGAAATGTGGTCGGATACCAATGGTGTCCCTTATTTTTCTGAAAGAGCTACCACGAGGTTCACATGCGTGGTTTCGAGTGAAATTGAATGGACTGCCATGAAACGACGCCCATTTGTACACACTGGCCCACACAGTCACGTCCCCATCAGTGTGAATTGTATTCACATGGGGTTCCCTGACTTCTCATCACCAGGTCAGAATTCCAATACTTTGTTTTAACGAACAAAGCCTTGAAAAACTGCAGTAATGTAGTGTAGTGCTATCACTCTTTATGAATTCTTCTTCTTTGTGTTTTCAAATACTCTAATGCGTTTTTTTTGCCCTATAAAATTTTAATCGTGGCTGTGTTTGAAAGATGCCGTGACACTAAATAAACCTACAAAATGACTCGCTGGAAGAAATGTTGGAGGGGTTTTTAATTAAATTATGTTCTTTGCATGACCAACACATAACTCAGAAAACAACAACAATATTTCTAGTTTCATCTGTTGAGCCAACCTAGTGAACTTATATTTTCAGTCTATAGGGGCAAATGAGAACTAATCGTTTCAAGGATCATTTATTCTGCAACACAGAGTTGCGCAACAAAATGCAGCTGTAGTCTAGTCCATTAAAACTCCATTAATGCTGCACGAGAAACACAAAGCAAAACAAAAACATTTTCTGAATTTTCATCAGGAGGAATGTAAACAGCAGCAGCAAAACAATCCTCTGGGCAGATAACATGGCCGACATCTTAACATAAAAAATGTAGATCAGGGGAACATTTCTCATCAACTTTGACTATAATAGAGCAGCAAGCATCATTGATGTAAACCTCCACCTCCTCTCGTCCCACCAGAGTCCTGCGCTACACCCGTCAAATGCAGCTTGATCCGGGATGCACCGCTAGAGCCAGGTCTGTAAAGATGTGGACACAACAGTAGCAGACTGGGTATCGGTGTAGGCTTCGCTTCCCTGTGCTTGTCCCCCATTTAATTAATCAAACAAAGCACTTACTATTACACATGCCTGTAGCGCAAGTTGAAACAACGGACCAACGAAATGTACATAATTTGTATGGTATTTGATTTTTAAAATCCATTTTCTTTTATTTGTGTAGCTGAAGGTGTTTCAATGGGCCTTACAGACCCAGCTCAGTTAAAGACAGTAGTGTGATTCTTTTCATGTAGCAACAGACGGATGTTATGTCCTAATGTGCCTCCATGGTGGATGTTTCAACCAGTTTGGATTTTACTGTGTCACTAAGAACAATTGCAAAAAACTGCTCCTCATAAGAAATCACAAGGAATAGCACAAATGTTCTGTATGATATGAAGATATATATCTCAAGAAAAAGTATACATTTAATCAAACTGATTCTAAACTACTTGCCTTTAGTTTTTGTCAACTTAAACTAATACATTTTAGTCAAAAGACTAAGACTAAATCTAAATTGGAAAAAATAAAAAAATAAAAAAGCAAACCAGTGAGAGAGCAGCGCTGTACGGCCTCGGAGAAGAATAACATTTTAAAAGAAAAGACTCAGCTCACAGTGGTGGTGACAGTCGTATTGACACTGCCAATGAGATCGACATTTTATGCATTTTCAGCGGAAAAAAAGAAAGAAAACTGAAGGTGAGAAAAAAATGAACCGACAAAGGGTGTCTCAAAGTTACATGTGGTGGAGACCAATTTCTGCATGGATTTATTTATTACTAGCTACAGCTTTCTGCCAGCAAAATTGAAATGTATCATTACTATGGTTTTATTTCTTTTAGTGTGGCGTAGGGCCTTCTTTGAGGCAGTATTTAGACCAGATTTAGTGGAATAGTATCTGAACATTGATCTGAACAAATGATTAGATTAATGCCTGGGCAAAACTTCAAGGGTGTGGGGCAGCTGCAATGGGGGCACTTGGACTCATTACGTCTCTATATCCAGAATCTTGGCCGCGGCCCGTTTTTTGGGCCGCATGAGTAACTGTCTAGTGTCAAATTCAGACATTAGACTCATTAAGTTATCAGAGACAGTAAAACTTTGTCACAAATGAGATATATTGTGACATTAGCTATTAGGAGTGAAGAAACCAGGGTACTGGAATAAATCACTTTAAGCTGGAAAATAAACAAGGTGTTAACATGCAATGTAGTGACCTAATGACATATGGAACTGCTTGTTGGGCTAGCTGGTAAACTGTAAAACCAGTAGGTCTTTATTCACTGTTTCAATCATTAAAAAGCATTCATTACGCCTTCAGTAGCTAGCGTAGCTAGCGTAGCGTAGAAGGACTAACGATAGTCGATCAATACTTGATGTCTGGGACGTGCACGTACTACACAATAGAGCCGGGGACTAAATATATTTGTACTTTACCGAGATGATCAAACACACAGTATAGTGACTATTTATAGTCAAAGATTAGTCCGAGTCGAGAACTAAGCCCCGACTGCAGAGAAGCGGGTCTGCGTTCAAGCTGCCGTGTGCTGTGCAGCAACAGGCCCACGCTCAGTGGGTCCAGAACCACGACAGCCCACAGCAGCTGAGAAAACACCGCTCATACGTCGCTCGGTAGGATGCTCGTATGGACGATATTAGCATAGCTGCTGTTTACTCTGCACTGCTATGGAGCCAACCGCACACACACACACACACACACACACACACACACACACACACACACACACACACACACACACACACACACACACACAGTACACGGCAACTCTGCTCTGCATATCCTCAGTTTAACAATATTAGAGCCAAACCCAGAAAGATTTGGCCCTGCATGCAAGTGAGACCACAGGCTGTTAACCTCTGGACACACACACACACACACACACACACACACACACACACACACAGCTGCATCGTCCAGCTCCTTGTTGGTTAGCTGAGGGTGATTTAGCCTCCAGTTAAAGGAAATATCCACACTAAAACAATTTAACGCTGTCAGAAATGCATCTGTTGTCGGGAAGGGCGATACCAAACTCAAAAAAATTGTCTGAGCCCCATGTGCCAGGGCACTGGCCACCAGACGCTCGTTGGCGAGCTCCCCTCCCAGGTCTGGCCCCAGAAGGGGGGCCCCCGGTTTCCATGCGTGGTGCCACAACTCTTTCCCCGGAATGATTGAGAAAGGGCCAGCGAATCGCTCTTGGTCTGGCCCCCTGCCCCTGAAACCACTTTGCCTTGGGAGACCCTACCAGGACTACGACCCCATTCCAGCAGTACCATTTACTTTAGCAAGGTGCGACGAGTCCCAGCAAGGTGTGGTCTTCATTCTGGGAAGTGTAGAAAATGAAGTCCTGGAATGCATTCAATATGTCAATTAAACAGTCCAACACCAGCGTGTTCTTCTGCTGAGTGTCGGCTCTCTCCTGTGCAGCATGTCGAGCGTGAGAGTGACTTATGACAGCTTTAATTGATCAATCAATCAAACATGTTTTTTTCTCTCTCCATACACAGAGTGAGGTGCGATTAAGTGGGGAAACCTGGGTCAGCAGGGTATGCGGCAATTTCCTTCTCATAGAGTCCCATCCAAACCGCATATTTGTGGATCATCTGCAAAACAAATCACATTTAGTATTTTTGTTGGCCTCGTGCAGTGTCCGCCCAGCCAACGCTAACCTCTTTAGCCGTCTCTGCTGTCGACAGACAGTAAAAACGGGGAGAATTGATAACTTTGTAATGTAACAGGCATATGGGGTGGCTCCTACCAGTTCTCCTCTTGAGTCAGACGTCTGCTGACGTGTTCTGTGACCAAAGGCAAGCAGAAGGTCCACCATGAGTACGTCTTCTTCCCGGATCCAAACCAAAGCTGTGTGAATCATACGCAAGCTCTGTGTGTGTGTGTGTGTGTGTGTGTGTGTGTGTGTGTGTGTGTGTGTGTGTGTGTGTGTGTGTGTGTGTGTGTGTGTGTGTGTGTGTGTGTGAGAGAGAAAGTGTAAAAAACATGGATGCTTCTCAGCAGCTCAGCGTTAATTTAACTGATCTCTGCCGCTCTGACAATGTGGTACTTGCGGTCTGTGTGTGTGTGTGTTTGTGTAAAGTGTGTTGATTGTGGTGGATATCCTTACTCCCAGATGCAAAAAAACAACTCTCTTTGGAAATCTACTTACATGCACTTAAATCATCATTTTGGTTTGTGAGTGATGCTGAAATAACAGACACAGTCACGTACATATGCACTGACACACACACACACACACACACACACACACACACACACACACACACACACACACACACACACACACACACACACACACACCAACCAAACGTTGGTTATGCCCAGTATCCAGTTAATGTCGCTGTCAGAATCTGGCCCTCTAGTTTCAAAGTACCTATAAGCGTGTGTATGTGCGTGTGCGTGCGCGTGCGCGTGTGTGTGTACGTGTGTGTGTACGTGTGTGTGTGTGTAACCATATGTGCTCTACCGCTGGTTAACTGTAATTTCATGTCGGTTTTAATCCTGGAGTGTCAATCTTCATTCCTGAATAATTTTGACTGGAAACACATAAAGTCAGCACATAGCTCAGTCAGTAATCACCATCTCGGTGTGTGTGTGTGTATGTGTGTGTGTGTGTGTGTGTGTGTGTGTGTGTGTGTGTGTGTGTGTGTGTGTGCGCGCATGCATTTGAGGTTGTAAACAGCACCATTTCTCAAAGCAGTAAAAGATTTCAGTGACCTTGTGTCTGCGATGGATTTCTGGTTGACCACCAACCTTGCCGTCCATCACCAGTAAAACCTGGACCCAGCACATTATAAGTGCTCAAGGCATTTGGTAATTATTTAATACAGTGCTGTACTAAACCCTACTATGATTCTTGACCATATAAACCTCTCGAGCTAAACCCTGATAGCTCGTAATGTAATGATACATTTTAAATGGCAATATTTTGTTTTGCGGCCCCAGTATTCTAGGACCTGTAGTATTAAACCGTATTTGCTGTTACCCCCAGTAAACAGGGTGTCGCCAAATCGACCAAGACTGAAATCTTTAGGATTCTAACGTTAAGGATTATGGGCAGTCGGGCCATCAAGGCATTCATGGTGTTGCCCTCGGTTGTGCAACTAAAATAGGATGCAAGCAGTTGTCTGAACACAACACACCAATCACTTGTTGGATTTCCAATTTTGGAAACTGTTTAGTCGTGCAGCTACCTAAAAAATGAAGCCAACGCACAAGTGTCTTAAATTTGCATTCTTTCAATTGGCCAGCAGGGGGTGACCCCTCTGGTTGCAAAAATAAGTCAGATTGTATAGAAGCACGGTATGCTTTAGGGCGGGGCTACAAAGTGATTGACAGGTCGCTTCCACATTGTAAGCTCACTGACACCTTTAGTCTACTGTATGCCTCTGCTCCAGAAATCAGAAAGGTCTGATACCCTTTCAGCAATGCCTCGCAATTATGGAAACTACCCGAACAGACCTTCAAAGGCATCTGCAAACTGTCAAGAAGAAGATGGTAATTCATGCCACATGGTTTCTTTTTGAAGAAGCACATTTGGCCCAATCAGCTAATTGAGTGGCACCTGTGTGGAACTTTGAAGGGAAACTACACCCTCGAATTCTGCCCCAGCGTATTTATGTGTTCTTCTTTGAAAAAACGTTCCCCTCACGATACATTCCAACGCTACCTTCAAGATATTTGTTAATTAAAAGTGAACTTTGTCCAGCTTAAGGCCTTGAGCTGGGCTAGGTTGGGGGTAACAATGGAAACGGATTTCTATGTGATCTGTATGTGTTAGCAGGGGTTTTGTGAGGTTTACACACAATGATATGGTGATCCACATTTTCAACAACACATCCACAAATATCCACAACATGTATCTAAGGGAGTACATGAGTTGATTGGGCACGTAATCCTGACACTGAGCCTTGGTGTATATTGGATGAGGCAATGTCACCTATTTGGCACATTTAACTGCAGTTTTGGCAATGGCAATTTGGAAATTACCTCATTCCTTCAACTGGACCAGAGCTGGTTAGGGTTGAACTGGCAGGCTTGAACAGAAGTTTCAGCAACAAAAAAAAACTCACCATAATTGCTGCTACTTTAAATATGCCCCACTAAGTTCAGTTAATATGGTCTGATATCTTTCAAGTGACTTTGACAAAGTCAAGACACTCTTGGTCAGAGCTCCTGCTCTGAAGATGGCTGACGTCAGCCCTTCATGTTCGTTATAAAAGCAAATGATGCGGTCCTTTTTCCATCAGGCTTTGCGGTGAGTAGAGCATCCTGTCTGGTTTCCCGTGGGCTCAGTGACGAAACCCAATCATCACGACGACCCTCTTGTTGATGTCCATCGAAGCCCGTGAGACTGACGACTTTAAGAATGCGTTTCCAGTTTCTCCAAAATCCTGCACCGCCATGTTTCTACAGTAGAACAGAACCAACAAACCGATCAGGACACGCTTGTGAAACTGCTGAAAACCGTGGTGCCACCATGTGATATCTGTTATGGTAAAGATGGCATCTGAGGTGAACGCTGTTACCAAGGTTTAACACTCCGCACTACCGCGGCCTTGAAAAGGGAGGAGCGAGTGGATTATTCGCTTGATGCCACCTATACATTGTCCTTCTAACAAATATAATTGTTGGCCATTAGCAGTTAGTCAGATCCTGCATCAAAATGATTAATGACGATTGATTAATCTTCTATAATATGGTTGTAAATTAAATTAATGCTATCATTCACAGTACTTATTTCGTTTGCTTTAGGAAAAGAATAGACAATTTGAAATGACTCTGCACATTTATTCCAAAGATCCTAGACAGCCACCTGATGCATCTATATTACACTTTGTTTCATTCTGTTAGCCGTTATTACCTTATGGATGTATTGTATTATGTTGGCTGCTCACCGCACTTCCTGTCCCTAGCTCATGATGAATGGACGGTCCCTTGCTCGTACAAATGACAGTTGGGGTGATTTATTTATCTCATTTCGGGATTGCTGTTGGCTCTGTCTGTGTGTGTCTGTGTGTGTCTGTGTGTGTCTGTGTGTGCGTACGAGCGTGCATCCTGAACCGGGCTTTCTTATTTCCTGACTCACTTGAGACAAATGGCACTGACGTGAGCCCAGAGCTCTGAGAAGTGTCTTCCAGTCTGGTTCTTGTTCATCCCCCGCGAGGGGAAAATCGAGACTCCATTATTAGAGAAAATGTTCTTTCTCACAGTGGTATAATTAATGTGGTTGAATATAGAAAATGTGATATTCTTGTTTTTCTCAAATACAGTAAACGGGATTGGGACCACTACATGAGGTTCAATCAGGAGAGACTTTTATAGAGTTGAACAATAATTTATTACAATTGCATAATCTTTGAATAGTGCAAAGTCTTTGGCGATTGGACTCCATCCTGAATTAGGATAAACAAGGGGTAGTGATGCTGATATCTGCTAAGGCAGAATCCCCCTGGAGTCCAGACATTGGTGGTGGTGGTGAAGAAGGAAGTTGCTGTAACCCGATGATGAATGAGGAGCAGGACTGATGTAGATTGGAGGAGCCTGGGGTGGAGGAGGGTGGAGGAGTCTGGGGTGGAGGAGCCTGGGGTGGAGGAGGGTGGAGGAGCCTGGGGTGGAGGAGGGTGGAGGAGCCTGGGGTGGAGGAGGGTCGCGTTTTGAGCTGAAATGACAACTGACAGCAGCAAAGAGGAGAACCTATTTAAAAGTTTGACAACAACGATGTGATTGGCTTAAGGAAACTGTGCAGCATCTGATTGGTTACTTTAACGTGCACGTGTTTCTTCCACTCCGAAGCCACCAAAGGCCACACATTGTGTAGCAGGTACTCTGTTGTGTCTGTGGCGGCCTTGCACATTTGGTCTCGGCCCCTCCACGGTATCTCTCTTCATCATTGCCGACGTCGGGTATTGTTGTAACGTTTGGTGATCCCTCAACTTTTAACTAGTGCCATCAACACGACAAAAAGTTTGTCCAGAAATTTGGTTTATGGCCAAATTCAAAATACATTTAGCCTCAACTCTACTTTGTGTTTTGTGTCAATTAGCAAATGTTAGCATGTTTAGCCGAGCTTAGATAAAAAATACAAAGCTTGTCTTGCTCCATCAAATTCAAAGCCTCTTATTTCAACATTGTATCTAGTGTGCTTGACCCATGTAAGAACAAAAAACAAGACATTGTGGTTTAGTAAGACGTAAACTAAGCATATAGCCCCTACCCATATAGAGTGCTGCAGGGATTATGTATTTTTGTAGGCCAAATCAAAAACATTGATCTGGTTCCATCGGTTTTTGGATTATTGCATGAAGTAAGCTCTGCAGCAAACAAACATTTATGATATTTGCAAGTTCTGTTCAGCAAGATAATCTTACCAAACCGCTTTAAATATTTTTGAAGTGTGAATGTCTTCATCAGAACTAAAAAGCTAACATCAGGCCATTAACAAGCCTCACCACGGTCACATGATGTCATATCACCAGTACTTAGCTAAAGGCATATTCGTGTTTGCTGAGATGACGTTTAGTCATCTCATTTAGCCACTTGGTAGAAAGAGCCTTTTTTAACACACGTAAAAGCTTTAAAGTCCAGGATATAATATTAACGGATGTATTTTATATTTTAGGAAAACAAAATGTAATCTTTGGATGCTGTTCACAACAGACCTTGTTTTAAGCATCTTACCAAAACCAATTAAAAAAATATTGACTCCGAGACAAGGGAGCAGAAGTGCAAAAATGCTGACTCATTTGCTGGTTTTAGGACTGGTTCCTGCAGCACTCCATAGCTGCTGCCCGGCTACACGCATGCAACACAATCACTTTGCTCAATGTTTTAACTGTGACAGAACTGACTCTTGGATGTACTGGTGTCTATTTTTCTAGCTGACAAGAAACAGTAAATAAAAGTCGGTTGTAGTGTTCTTAAAAAGGATTTTCCTTGTTTTTGTGGAGGCTAATATACAAATTGATATGTTTGTCAAGTGTAGTGCTTCTCTGAAACTATGTCTGAAAAAAAAGATGCTGGAAGTGGTTCAAAGATGTAGAAATAGTAAAAGAAAAACTGTAGTATATCTGAAAAGGACTCCTGGTAGACACATAGGCTACCATAAAACTGTGTTCTGTTCCTTTAAATTAAAATGAAATGTGCCATAGAAATAAAATTGCCTACGAGCAGTTCATATGAGGGAACAAGATCAATTTTGCCAACGGAGCTCTGAAGGGACTGAGTCTGAGAGTCCCAGTGGAATGTGTTGCTGAACATGAGGACGTACGACGGAATCTCATTCGCACCGTTTAGCGTAAATACCTCTGCATACCACGGTTGACCAAGGTTGTTTACTTGGCAGGGCGACGAGTGTTTGTATACGTGTGCATAGGAGATATACACTACAAGCAAAGAAACAGGGATACTCTTATTACAATGTGTCATATCCAGGATATCAAATTAGATATTTGCTGTAACTTAACAAACGTGAAATCTTCTGATTTTATCCAGGAACTGAGTGGGATATCGCTCAACACACACACACACACACACACACACACACACACACACACACACACACACACATACACACACACAAACACATACACACACACACACATACACAAACACACACACACACACACACACACACATACACACACACACACACACACATACACAAACACACACACACACACACATACACATACACACACACACACACACACATACACAAACACACACACACACACACACACACACACACACACACACACCAAACCAGGCTGAGGGGAAAGCTGAGTGGTTCATTCATGAGGGGGTCCTATGGGAAATAGGTTGTGCCCCGCTTCCTTATAAAGGAGGGTTTATAGAGTGACCTGCAGCCTGTCTCACTCTCCCTTGACGGCACATGGCCTGTCTTACATGTTGTGTCTATCTCTGTGCCCCAACTCTTAATATCAGGCACAAAAAACATAACTAAACATAACTGGAAATGTTGTTTTTAAGAACACTGTCGAGAAAAAAAGTTATTTTTCCAAGCTGACCTGATTGTATAATAATTACTATAACTATGAATTTTGATTTGAACTATTTTAGTAATAGTTTAAAGGTTCTATACGCATGAGTCGGAAAATTAACATAGCAGCAAACAACTCTATTGTGCCAACTGGCTAACTAATGGTTAGCGAGGCTCTTCTACGAAATGATAATGCCGTTGGTTGGGACAGAACCTTCGCTTCTCCCTCAGGGAAACACTGTTAGCTCTAGCAGCGCTGTTGCTGTTGCTTGCACCGTTGGCTCAGCCGTTGCCATGTTGAGAGCCGTGTGGAGCCAATAGATTTGCTCGGATTTCCGTAAAAGGAACATTTTAGGCATTAAGATGTGACATATTAAAAAAGTGTACCTTTCCTAGGTCAACATTTTTCACTCTATATTCACCGTTGTACTTTTCAGCCAAACACCTTATAAAAACATTAAAACACATTTTGCATCCTTCCCTCCAAACAGACAAATCCCAATTTTCAGACAGTATAAGTGAGAGAAAAATGATTCAACAAGCAAAACTCTGACAAAGCTCTGCAGCAAAGGAGCAATAGATGAATTAGTAATTAAAGTAGCCCAACAATTTTAGGCAAGTGCATCAAGCTAAGTACATTACACAAAGATACAATGAGGTCTTGTCTAGCCGGTGAGCAATGCTGATCATGATTGAAAGCTTTGCGTAGAGGGGGCCGACTTCTTGTTTGTGTTGCTGCCAGCTTCGTGTCTGCCAAATGTTCTCCAACAACTTTTTTAATTGATCCAGAGAGAACTGCAACTCTTCAGCCACTACTTTCTACTATGAGTGATAACCCTTTTTACTGTAGCTGCCTGATATTGTGACTCATGACCCAAGTCAATTAGTCTACGTAATGCATGCACTGTTAATTTGTCGTACATGTCAATGTAATGAGTCCTGTATTCTGAAAAGCAACAACACAAACAATATAGATTGTGTGTTCTCAATGCTCTAAACTTTTTGATAATACATATTTAGAATTATGATTGGAACTGACAGAAATGTATGTATATTATGTCTATCATTTAATTGTTTGAAATGTTGCATAGTGCTTGTTCAAACCAACATCGACAACTTCATCATGTCACAGCTAAATGGTTTAATAATCAAAAAATCTGATAATGAGACATACTGTGGTAAAAAAAAGTTTCCTTCTGCATATGGCAGGATTGAATCAACTTTGTAAAAGAAGCAGTAAAGCAATTATTGGCATTACTTTAACTTTAGAACATCAGGAAAGACTAATGCCGCATTTCCACTGCATGGTACAGCAGGGCTCAACTCGACTCGCTTTTTTCGGGGTTTTCCATTAACAAAGGTTCTGGATAGCAACTCAGTTTCACGCAGCATCGCTATAACGGACGTCTAAGAATCCTGCCTACTCTAATGGGTTTCTATCCGCAGTAGAAAACAAAATAGAGAAAATGACTGGTACCAAAAGTAAGGTGAGTCAAGCCGAACCATGGAGTGGAAATGAGTCTTAAGGGTCTTCAGCCATGCTAGCAGCGTTAAGGCTGTACTTAAGCTAAACAGTGCTTTAAGCTGTATGCTAACGTCTGCATGCTAACATGCTCACAATGACTAGGCTACCATGCTGATGTTTAGCGCAATTTGTTTACCAAATTCGCTATCTTAGTTAAGTGTGTTAGCATGTTAACATTCACTTATTCACAGTTAACTCAGAGCACAGCTGAGGCTGATGGGAATGTCATTAGTTCTGCAGTCATTAGCTCGGGAACCAAAGTATTGAACAATGCAACTGTGGGTCAGTGTTGGAGCGGGTAGTCCTTCAATCAGAATGATCGGCGATTCGTTCCCCGGCTCCATTAGTGGACAGGGTCCACCATGATGTCACACATTAGTTTGTGAACTACAGTTTTGAAATCTTGAGTTCGGCATTTTGGCCGTCGCCATCTTGTGATATTGCAAACAGAAGTGACAACGCAATGCTGAACAAGACTTTCATAGGCAACCAAATTGTTACAATTAACTGTCAAAGTGAAAACACACTGTAAAAAGGGTTAAAGTTCTAAAACAAATATATGTCCAACTCCCAGACCGAACGGACGACGCCGTGGTAGCAACTTGTCAATCACAAGGTAGACCCACTCTACAGCATACCCTGCTTTACCGTCTATTTTAATTTTGAATATCATGCTGTATTGAAGAATACTTGAAACAAGCAATTGAGACCATACTCTCATGTTTGCAATGTTTACTGAGGGAATCAAGTGAGAAGTAGGGTCATTTTACCATAGACTTCTATACAATCTGACTTCTATACAACCAGAGGAGTCGCCCCCTGATGGCCAGTAGAGAGAATGCGAGTTTAATGCACTTCTGAATTGCCTTCACTTTTCAAACCCGGAGTATTGCCACCCGGTTGGCCCTATAATATCTATCTACATTTCTCGGTCTGATCTTCATCAGTGTTTCAAAACTGACCATTTGGTTATATGCCAAAAAAATAAGAAAGACAAACAAACAAAAAACAAAGAAAGCCCATACAAATGGTGTCATAGAATCCTTGGTGATTGGTCTTCTCATGAGAAATGAGTTTAACACTAGTCCACCTCAGCCTGCACTCATTACAGCTTACTTATCAAAGTCAGTCGGACTCATTACAGCAAGCAGAGACACGATGACAGATCAGCGCGCGTTGTGTCTCCATCGGTGTGTGAGCGGTCAGGTGAAAGGGGCTGCTGTGACCGGGACGCGCTCATTATGGAACCACCTGAAATTGTGTGCGTGAGATGCAGGGGGTCACGGGGTCACGGTCTGAGTCCTGTCCCAACAACACAGCGTCTGTGTCCTCCGCCTTCAATAAATAGAGACGGTCATTCATACATACCACCCATCCATCAGAGCTCTCAACATAACGCCACGGGGAAAAAAAGAGAGAGTGAGAGAGCTGGCTTGTTATTGAACCAGACTGAGACACTTAAATTACGCAATGCAGGGGGACTACCTGTGATTAAGGTTTCGTTTTTTTCAAGTCAGATTTATTTTATATGAATATGACAGTATTCCGAATGTAGCATTGTCCAATTAAGACATGTGGGGCAATATTATTTGGGTTTCAGGAGCATTCTTTGGACGTGAATACAGTGCATTCTGAATATGTGTCTCAACTGGGGTTTTTACTGCAGTTAGAGACACACAGCCTCTTGCCTGTTTACAAACCAGTCTGATCTCTTGAATAGCTGTAAAAAGAATAACTTGAAGGGCCAAACTCACAGAACGGTGGGAGTACATCAAGGGAGCAACATTACTGCAGTCGGAAAAGGAGGTAAAAATATTTAAAGGACTGTTGTGGAGGTGGGGGGGGAGGGGGGGGGGGTTGACGTCAATCAGAGTTTGCACGGCTGCATGCATACGATAACATCAGTGGAATAATCATTTTCACTTTTAGCCATGTAAACAGCTAAGTAGGAATATTGACTTTTTAGGAATAAGGGCCAAAAACTAGAATATTTGATACATGTAAATATTGTCAATATACTTTAACTTTAATAAAGATCTGATATGTTGTGATGTATAATGTTGCATTTGTATCTTTACTATAAAGAATATTGTCTGTTTTACAGTCACGTCTTTGATTGATTTTTTGTTCTACCCAAAAAACTTTTAAAACTGATGTCTGCAGTCTTTCTCTCTAAAGAAGTAGCCCTCTTAAGTTTCCTACTTTTCCAACGCGGTTGGTTGCAGCTCCTCCCGCGCGGTAGCAGCAGTAACAACTCCTCCAGCATCCTCCAGCCTCATAAAATCCAACATGCGGTTTTCTTTTAACCCAAGACGTTCATCTTTTGTGCGGGTCACTTTTCTCCATACTCTACCCACATTACCAGAGATGCAGCACCAATCCGACTGCCCATTTGATGCAGCATCTTGCTCTCACACATGAGTAACACCTTTACTTAGGGCAAGCCAATCACTCCCAACCCAATGGGGCCATTCCATTGTCTTAAGGCAGAGTACTGTCTGATGGCCTCAGACCTGGAGATGCAAGCTCAGTGATGTCAGAGTAGCATCGAGGCATATACTGAGACTAGAAAAAGCTATGTATTTTCTTTTACATTGCAACACTATCGCTTTGATTAAAATATGGGGAAACTTGAAATCATGGCCCGTTTCCTGCTGACATGTTCATTACCGGGCCCGGTCCATCCCTAGCTGAGTAGCCTTGATTTAAGGTGGTAATAAAATGAGTGCCAATCATTAAGACGTTTCCTTTATCTATTCCAGTACATGCTCTCTATGTGCCGTCCCCTTTCCCCACTTACGTTTTATACTCGGTGTCTCTGCCAGGCACAACTTTGGATCACTCCAATCACATCACACACAAACACAATGACTTACCGTCTGACTCACACAGACTTTAATTACTTCTACAGAAGTCACGAAGGTCGATGAGCTCGCTAACCAGACTCTGTGTATATCTTCAGCCATTAGAGATGATAGCGGTGACTCTTTTATAACTCCGGATGAGGTCAGTGCTGTAATATGTCAGGTTATCAACATTTACAAGGCCGTAAGACACCGTGATCACAATCCTATCGTGCCGCTTCTAAATCACGGCATGGGAGTCGAAGGAGGAGCTTGAGAGAAACGGACTGACTCGTTCCCGAAAGACAATTAAAAGTTGGAGGAATGAGAGCAAAACATTTTTTTTTTAAAAATTTAAATGTCTTCAAAATGTGCGTTTGTAAAGATTATTCACCTCCCTTTAACATCTGGCCCATGTTTAGTGTCTCTGTGCATTAACTTGGATTTTTGGCAAAGCAGTCATTTCCCATGTAACAATTCTAAAGCTCAGGAAAATGTGCAGTCAGTAGGATACATCCTCTGGGATCCATGAATACCTGCACAAAATGTCACGGCAATCCATTTAGCAGTCCTGACCGAAGCCTTTCTGCCTGCATGGCTATCAATTCTTTAAGATATTCAGCAAAAGTCTACTGCAAACATTGTCCAATGAGAAGTCTGATGCCTTAAACATATCAAAAGACGGATGCGTTTATATTTTTAATCTAATAAAATAAAATATCTAATTTAATTTAGAATAAAGTAGTTTGCCATCAACCATTTTTCATCCGATGAGGTCATGCCATCATGCGGTTGAATTTATCCTACAGTGGCTCTCTATAGTCGTGCATCAGTCAGAACCTCTCCCATGTCTTCAGCATGTCCAGATCAACATTTAACCAGTGCCACATGCAGCAACCACATCAGCCCAATTTTAGGAGTTTAATGCTGGTTTATACAGATGCCAGTGCAGATTAAAAGTCAAGTCAGATGATGCTGTCTAACATCACATGGCAACGACGTTATTTCCTGTTGGCTCGAACGAGAAACAAAAGGTATTCAACACGTTTGTTGGACCTCAAGGATCCACACTGCATTTCGGTGAATGACGCTGAACTCCACAAGAAAAGTTTTGCTCTTGAGTCATCAAATTCTGACTTACTTCAATATCATAAGTCTGTATCATACAGCAACCTTCGGTTCTGCCGAGTGAAGCTGAAGTGTCTTAAAACTTGCATTCTCTCTCCTGACCACCAGGGGGCGACTCCTCTGGTTGTATAGAAGTCAAAGCTTCATGTGTTAAAGCTGCATTCTCTCTCCTGACCACCAGGGGGCGACTCCTCTGGTTGTATAGAAGTCTATAGAAAATGACTCTACTTCTCTCTTGATTTATTCCCTCAGTAAACATTGTAAACATGAGTTTTTGTCTCAATCTCTAGTTTCAAGTCTTCTTCAATACAGCATGATGTTCATTTAGTAAATTATGATCCATTTAGAGTCAAACAGAACATAAAGCAGGGGATGCTTTAGGGCGGGGCTACAAGGTGATTGACAGGTCGCAGCCGCTACCAGAGAGTATAAGGCATCTCTACGTCACTCCTCCGCATTCCAAATATGGTAACTTCTGTTCATTGGTTACAAAAACATACCGATGTCCGCAATCCAAGATGGCGGCGCCTAGCTCGAGGCTTCAAAATGGCAGTCCATAAACCAATGGGTGACATCACGTTGACTATGTCCACTTCTTATATGGAGTCTATGGTCTGTATAAGAACAGCTAGCAGCTAATGTAGCATGACATTTCTCTTAATCTGTTTATACCATCGACTGTATAAAATATGGACCTAGTCTCGGTGGCATCACCCGTAGGTTTCTGAAGGGCCGTTGTGAAGCTGGGCGGCTCCTTCTCAGTCTTGACAATATAATGACACAGCCTGACTGAAATCTAAAATTGGGCAAAGACGGTAGATCGTCGGTGGAGCCGAGACGGGCCCTTGTGCTTGCTGCTCGCAGCGATGCGGAGAACCGCTCATTGCTAGTTAGCATCCTGCGAAGTGAAAAAGAGTTTGGTTGTAACGTTAGTATATCCAGCAGCAAAGGTGATCTGGAGTCGATGAGCCGTCCCCCCTGCCCCCGAAAAAAGGACCGCTGTGCACGACATGCGTGAGCCCGCAGAGCCCCAAAGCTCCGCCCCAAAGCTCCGCCCCAATCCACCTGCACACTTGCGACCCATCCACTCATGGAGCTCCTGCTCTATATACTGTATACACTATAGATGCACCGTACATTCCGTTCTCCGTCAGTCTGCCAACGTGGTTCTGACGCTACAGACAGTTGTGTTTGCCCGAACTCTGTAAAATTGTCAATCTTCCTGTGCCTCAGGTCCCAGCTGACAGCTCAGAAAGGACGGGGGCAGCAGAAGATGAATATTTAGATACAGACAGCTGAACAGTTTGCTTTCTCCCTTTTTCCACCTAGAAAGTTTCAGAGCCTTATTCCGATTTTGTGCAGTTCCCTAAATACCCAACAAGTTTGCCCCTGGTGGTATGCTGTCATGACAGAGATGGACTCGTTAATTCCATTAATATCAAAACATTTTAAAAAATAAATTAAAAAAAACACATACAATTAAGGCCTGTCTCGTTTTTGTGAACGTGTAGAAGTGTGTTAGAAACAGAAAGCTCATGAACAGCATTACTTTAAGATTCTTGATATGAAACTCAATACATATATCTGGTGTCATTACACTGCACTAGGCTCCATCTATTAAACCCCTGGATAGACTTTACCTGCAATAATATTTGCGCACAACCACACACAGAACCGCTCACATGCATACACGCGCAGATACACACACAGATACACACGCAGATACACGCGCAGATACACGCGCAGATACACGCGCAGATACACGCGCAGATACACACGCAGATACACACGCAGATACACGCGCAGATACACGCGCAGATACACACTCTAGCAGGCAGCTCATAATTCAATAGCCTAATGTTTGTCATGGCTGCCTGCTTAGTTCAGACATACAGAGACCTGACCCCCTCTGGGACGCAGCAGTAAAGCTACACACAGGCACACACACAGGAGCACACACACAGGCACACACACAGGCACACACACAGGCACACACACAGGCACACACACAGGAGCACACACACAGGCACACACACAGGAGCACACACACAGGCACACACACAGGCACACACACAGGCACACACACAGGAGCACACACACAGGCACACACACAGGAACACACAGGCACACACACAGTCGTATCTCAGCAGAGGTGGAATGGTTTGCCACGATCCTCATAAATACCTCCGTGCTCGTCCCTGCACACACACACACAGACACACACACACACACACACACACACACACACACACACACACACACACACACACACCCAGAGCTCGACAAGGTGAAACTTATTGAAAGTGAGGGAGAAAGACAGAGAGAGCTGGAGAGAGAGACTGCCGTTTAAGTGTGTGTGTGTGTGTGGGCGTGTGTGTGTGTGTGTGTGTGTGTGTGTGTGGGTGTGTGTTTTGTGTGTGTGTGTGTGTGTGTGTGTGTGTGTGTGTGTGTGTGTGTGTGTGTGTTTTGTGTGTGTGGGTGTGTGTGTGTTTTGTGTGGGTGTGTGTGTGTGTGTTTTGTGTGTGTGTGGGTGTGTGTGTGTTTTGTGTGTGTGTGGGCGTGTGGGTGTGTGTGTGTGTGTTTTGTGTGTGTGTGGGCGTGTGTGTTTTGTGTGTGTGTGGGCGTGTGTGTATGTGTGTGTGCGTGTAAGTGATATAGTGTCCTTGGCTTTGGAAACTCATTAGGAGTTTCCCAATGCTGTCCACTGGATGGAGGAGACTGGGGTTGCCACGGCAACAAGTCATTTGAAGGCTGGAACCGGTTAACCCTCCCATCCAGAGACTGGGAGCCCCTCCCACTGTGCGTGTGTGTCTTAAGTATTGATCATACGATCAGATGTCCATTGGGCCTCGTCAATATGACAAGCCGCTGTGATCAGAGCCAGAAACAAGAGGGCCGAAGGATTTGTTAAAGTTAAACTGCTGGTCATTTAACACACGTTTGTAACAAGCTGATCACAAATACATCTTTTTTCAGAATAAGAATTAAAAAAAAAACTAGTGCGGATACGTATTGTTAACAGTAGGACTGGTTTTCTTAGAATTCTCATTATGTCCTGACAGCAATCAATGAATTCAAGAATCCGGTATTTGTAACTGTTGCAGGACTGTAATAAGCTGGTCCAATCATTTCATCCTACCTACCTGTCTACCTACCTGTCTGACTGCCTGTCTACCTACCTGTCTACCTACCTGTCTGACTGCCTGTCTACCTACCTGTCTACCTACCTGTCTGACTGCCTGTCTACCTACCTGTCTGACTGCCTGTCTACCTACCTGTCTGACTGCCTGTCTACCTACCTGTCTACCTACCTGTCTGACTGCCTGTCTACCTACCTGTCTGACTGCCTGTCTACCTACCTGTCTACCTACCTGTCTGACTGCCTGTCTACCTACCTGTCTGACTGCCTGTCTACCTACCTGTCTACCTACCTGTCTGACTGCCTGTCTACCTACCTGTCTGACTGCCTGTCTACCTACCTGTCTACCTACCTGTCTACCTGCCTGTCTACCTACCTGTCTGACTGCCTGTCTACCTACCTGTCTGACTGCCTGTCTACCTACCTACCTACCTACCTGCCTGTCTACCTACCTACCTACCTGTCTGCCTACCAGTCTACCTACCTGTCTGCCTACCTGTCTGACTGCCTGTCTAGCTGCGGTGATTCTGCCCGTGGACTCAGTGCTCGTCGAGACTTCAACAGCTGTGAGTACTAACAATATCCATGTTCGTTGTGTACGTTCATAATGATCATTTTGGGGGAGTGGCTTTGGGGGGAGACCTGGATGGACGGGCTGTCAGTGTCACAGATTGGTGACTAGAATTGAGCTGGTGCTGCTTTCATTAGAAAAGAAATGGCAACACTGGGC
>JACSYO010000143.1:102500-109820 GCA_016806645.1 Ophiodon elongatus
CCATGGTTACAATAATAATAACTTGGTCAAGGTTAGGGAACGATTATGTTGGTGGTTTCAGCAATAATAGGTACCACACCTACTAATGTCGCTTTGTCTTTCTCTTCATTATTATTCTATTATACTAATGGATCCTCGACACATTTTTAGTTATTAGTGTTTGGTTTCCACGGAAAAACTTTGTGTCACAAAATATAGTGGTTTATGTCATCCATGTTGGTTAGTTTGAACACAGGAGGCAGTGGGCAGTTAGCTTGAACACTTAGCGTGGGCAGTTAGCATTACCAGTTAGCTTGAGCAGCGTTAGCCACCCTACTGGAACTCCAACGTTCATCAACACAAAATGTTGTGGGAGCAGTGCTGACACACCACCGCAGTGAGCAGCAGTTTATTTGTGTCTGATTGCAATTCTCCATGTGGAAACTATCCAATTATCTGTCTGTAAAAAGATAGAGAAGTATCAGCTGCCGAACAACCAGACTTCAAAACAGTTTCTTTTCTCTGGCTGTGAGACTCCTTAATTCATCCTCCGCCCTCCAGATATGATTTAGTTTGTTGTTGTTGTTTGTTTGGAACAATGATTTTTGTGATGAAAATTCTTTTTATCACCCTGATTTTAGTTTTATAGGAGTTCATTTAAATTTTAATTCATCGGAATTTGTATTTAAAAATGACTTTTTTTATTTCATCATAGCATTTTCCCCCAATTAACACTTCAACACAGTTTCATGCCACTTTTTATTTTAAAATGTCACTTTATTTTGTCACATCACTCTTCACACTTTAGTTACTGAATTTAACATCGAAAGTAAAATATACTGTAAGTTTGTCACTTCGAAAAATATATAATCCTTTGTGAAAATAACCATAACCTATGAACTTCATGTATTATCAACGCCATATTTGCAACACAATGCCGATCCACTTCAGAGGAAGTAATCCCTCCGTGGCTAGTGGTCCCCACGGGGAGTACCCGCCTCCCACACACACACACACACACACACACACACACACACACACACACACACACACACACACACCAGCTCTTGCAGTTTTTGCCAGCCGGCCATCTGAGGAGGTTGTGATGGCCGCTGGCCTGTCCTGGTTTCCCAGGGTTTAGTGTTTTTACGAGCAACTGGAAGCCATTATGGAGATGAGGTTGCTGAGCAGAGCGGAGCGGTCCTCTCCCAGTGATGACAGGCCTCTCAGTCTGGGTCCCCTTCCCTCCCAAAGTAAATTAAACACAAATGGCCTCTGCGCTGTCACACACGCACATTCTCTGTAGACACAGTAATAATGCACATGTATTCACACGCGAAACACGCACAGGGCCACCTCACCATGCACGCACTCTGTCTCTCTCATGTACTGCAAGCAGCTCTACAGCGTCCAAGAATGTTTCACACATGACTTAAACAAACATTTGTAATGTGTGGAGCATAAATGGATTTCCGTTATTATTTGTTTTGAATAAGGTTGCAAGTACCGCTTACATTTTTGCCAATTAAATTGCATACTTGAAAATCTGTAGTTCTTCCATAGCATTCTTTTTAAAGTAAATATTAAAGTTAGTACTAGGAACCTTTTAGTAGTTATGAAAAAGGCAAGATTTTATTCTCATCGAGAATATTGGTTATTTCAATATAGTTCATCTTAATCCCAAACAAAATGACTTAGGGCACGCAGGTTCACCAGAAACTCCTCCAGCTCAGACTCCAGAGGGGCCACCGTGTGTTCGGTCAGCCGGCGGACTTAGAGAAGCTGGAGCGAGGCAGCGGTCTCAGTCTGCGGCTGCAGGACCTGGAGCTCACCGCCGGCTTCCTGGGAGCCAAAGCCAACATCAGGGAAGGGAGGACCAGAACCAGGACCTGAGCAGGGCAGACTGTCAGAGCGCGCGGCAATAAAACGAAAGGTTTTCTAAAAGGGAGTCTGGCAGCTGCAGATCTTTGACCACAGAGGCCGCCAAAGTCAACACAAAAGGAAAGTTTCCTGCAGTAACTTCAATAATGTAAATATTACATTCATCCTCACATTTACTGTTCATACAGAGTTCCTCAACAATTCATTAATTGCATTTACAATAACCTACATACGCATGGAACACTGTTAAAGGAAAACTCCACCGTAACACATAGAATACAGTTAGCGGTGACGTGTCCACCTCCATGTTTCACTTCTGGTTGTCTGCCAACTAACCAGGGTTTGTTCAGCGGCATCACCGAATGCACAACACGGCGGCAAATCAGCATACAACGAAAATGGCGTACGACTGTGTATGACGTGTGCAGTGTCCAAGAACGTTGACTGTCAATGTGTTTTGCATTGCATTGTTTCTGGCGACTGGGTTGGAAAGTGCCACCGATAACAAGAGCAAGCTAGGCTAGCTATGCTAGCAGGTTTGTGAGGCTGTAGTTTCAATGTTTTTTTCAGGTTTGCAGATATTTGGTCATGAACCAAAACATTTAGCAAAATCAAAATTTTAGACCTGACGATGTTGCCTGATGCAGCTAATCACAAAGTTGTTGTCTTAGTATATAGTAGTGCTATCCACTTCATGTCATCAGGATGTAATTAACACCACTTGGTTGACCAGACAGCTGCTCTTGTGAGGTGTGATATTTGCATGTATTTGATTGGAGTGTCTCAGAGCCTCTTACTGTGGAACAGGAGGATTAACACCATTTATATATCTGTTGCTGTCCCACGAGCAGATACATCTGATTATTTTCTTTGCACCTTTTTTACCCTCAGGGCCAAGCTATCACGTAGGTCGTAGCCTCTGGGTGGGATTGTCTCAACATAAATCTACCAGTACTTCATGTCCTACTTGGAAAAACATTCTGTCCAAAATGCACTCTTCTCGAACTCTGATGGGTTACTGGACTCTGATGGGTTACTGGACTCTGATGGGTTACTGAACTCTGATGGGTTACTGGACTCTGATGGGTTCCTGAACTCTGATGGGTTACTGGACTCTGATGGGTTACTGAACTCTGATGGGTTACTGGACTCTGATGGGTTACTGGACTCTGATGGGTTCCTGAACTCTGATGGGTTACTGGACTCTGATGGGTTACTGGACTCTGATGGGTTCCTGAACTCTGATGGGTTACTGGACTCTGATGGGTTCCTGAACTCTGATGGGTTACTGAACTCTGATGGGTTACTGGACTCTGATGGGTTCCTGAACTCTGATGGGTTACTGGACTCTGATGGGTTACTGGACTCTGATGGGTTCCTGAACTCTGATGGGTTACTGGACTCTGATGGGTTCCTGAACTCTGATGGGTTACTGAACTCTAATGGGTTCCTGAACTCTGATGGGTTACTGGACTCTGATGGGTTACTGGACTCTGATGGGTTACTGAACTCTGATGGGTTACTGGACTCTGATGGGTTCCTGAACTCTGATGGGTTACTGGACTCTGATGGGTTCTGAACTCTGATGGGTTACTGGACTCTGATGGGTTCCTGAACTCTGATGGGTTACTGGACTCTGATGGGTTACTGAACTCTGATGGGTTACTGGACTCTGATGGGTTACTGGACTCTGATGGGTTCCTGAACTCTGATGGGTTACTGGACTCTGATGGGTTACTGGACTCTGATGGGTTACTGGACTCTGATGGGTTCCTGAACTCTGATGGGTTACTGGACTCTGATGGGTTCCTGAACTCTGATGGGTTACTGAACTCTGATGGGTTACTGGACTCTGATGGGTTACTGAACTCTGATGGGTTACTGGACTCTGATGGGTTACTGAACTCTGATGGGTTACTGGACTCTGATGGGTTCTGATGGGTTACTGGACTCTGATGGGTTCTGAACTCGATGGGTTACTGGACTCTGATGGGTTACTGGACTCTGTGGTTCCTGAACTCTGATGGGTTACTGGACTCACTGGACTCTGATGGGTTACTGAACTCTGATGGGTTACTGGACTCTGATGGGTTCCTGAACTCTGATGGGTTCCTGAACTCTGATGGGTTACTGGACTCTGATGGGTTCCTGGACTCTGATGGGTTACTGGACTCTGATGGGTTCCTGAACTCAGATGGGTTACTGGCTCTGAGGACATGTCTGAACTCTGATGGGTTGAACTCTGATGGGTTACTGGACTTGATGGGTTACTGACTCTGATGGGTACTGGACTCTGATGGGTTACTGGACTCTGATGGGTTACTGGACTCTGATGCCCAACAAAGCTGGGGAGAAGAAGACAACTTAAGCCAAACCCTCCTGCCATCCATTAACATCACTATACATATATATATATATATATATATATATATATATATATATATATATATATATATATATATATACATCTGAGAACTGAAGCTGAAGTGATGACTTTCATGCGACGCTGGAAAGTGGTTTCAATGTTACATACATGCCAAATGTTGACCTGATATATGGACCATGGACAAAAGGCTGAGTATCTGCTGTGTTTGAATTATCCTTTACATTCATGGAGTATGTCCACAAAGAAATATGAGCCCACTCAGCACTGTTGGTATCCTGCAAAATGAAATGTCTCTTGGGGATTTTGAAGCAAATAGATTTGATCTGTTAGAGATTTGGTCTGTTAGAGATTTGATCTGTTAGAGATTTGGTCTGTTAGAGATTTGGTCTGTTAGAGATTTGATCTGTTAGAGATTTGGTCTGTTAGAGATTTGATCTGTTAGAGATTTGGTCTGTTAGAGATTTGGTCTGTTAGAGATTTGATCTGTTAGAGATTTGGTCTGTTAGAGATTTGATCTGTTAGAGATTTGGTCTGTTAGAGATTTGGTCTGTTAGAGATTTGATCTGTTAGAGATTTGGTCTGTGATGAAGCGGCAGGAGAAGAGGGGAGACTGAGGGCGTTGGCTGATGACCATCCATCACACTGATGGACAGGTCAAAACAACAACATGGCATTACAGAGGAGAGGAAGAGAGGGTAGGTGACAGGACAAGAGGAGAGGAAAGAAGGAGATGAGAACGGAGGAGGGAGGAGGAAATGAGACGATGAGAGGGGAGGAAAGGGGCAGGGATGAGAGGAGAGGAGATGAGAGAAAAGAAGAGGAAACAGAACAGGAGAGGGACGTAGAGAAGATGGCAGGAAAGGAAAAGAGGGGAACATTAAGGAGAATGGAGGGGGGGTGAGACGAGATGAAAGGGCAGAGACAAAAGAATGGGGGATGAGAGAAGAGAAGAGAAGACAGGAAATTAGAGGAAAGATAAAAGGAAATGAGAGGAACAGATGGGAGAAGGGAGAAAGGAGAGGAAAGAAACGGACAGAAGTAAGACAGAGGTGGAGAAGAGCCTTCTGGGGAAAGGCGAGGGGGAAAAGAAGAGAAGAAAGGAGAACAGGCTGAGCGGAGAGAAAAGGAAAAGAGAGGAAAAGAAGAAAAAAAGAAGAGATAAATGGAGAGGAGATGAAATAACAGGAAAAGAGGAGACAAGGAGAAAAGAGAGAAAAAAAGGAATGTGGAGAAAAGGAAATGAAAAAAGTGAGATGGCACGGAAGGAAATGAAAGGAATCAGGAGAGGTAGTGAGGGGAAAAGGGGGAGGAAAAGAAAGTGAAATAGAGAGGAAGAGGAGAGGACAGGGAAGGAAAGGAGACGGGGTGAGAAAGAAGATACGATGGGAATTGAGGAAAAGAGGGAAAACTGGAGAAGGGAGGAAAATTAAGAAGAGAAGAAGGAAGGACAGAATGAGAGGAGACGAAAGAATAGGACAGAGGAGATGAGGATGGGATAGGAAGAAGACAAGAGGAAATTAGAGAGGATGAAGCAGGACAAGAAGAAGAAAAAAAGGAAAATGAAAGAAAGAAGATGGGTAAGAAGAGAGGAGAGGAAAGGAAAGAAGAAAAGAGAGGAGAGGAGAAAAGATGGTAGAAGAGGACATAAAAGAAGATGGGTGAGGAGAAGAAAAGAGAGGAGAGGAGAAAAGAGGGGAGTAGAGGAGATGAAAGAAGAGGAGAAGTGATTAGAGGAGGGGAGGAAAGGACAGAACAACAGGAGAGGAAAGAAGACGGGGATGTAGAGGAGAAAATACAAGAGGACAGAGGAGAGGAGGAGATAAATAAGAGTAGCAAGAGGAGACAAAGAGAGAGAATAGGGAGGAGGAGGAGAAGGAGGAGAGACTCTCAGTCCCTGTTCAAACAAACACCATCACTGCAGCCTCCATCGTCCTGCTGATCCACGCTGAGGTGTTCCAGACCTCTCTCATATCCTGCCCTAAAGAGGCAATGGGCACTACGCCACACACACACACACACACACACACACACACACACACACACACACACACACACACACACACACACACACACACACACAGAGTACGTTTTATTAGCCCCGTGTGAAGCAGATAAGACGTTCCAGGCCGGGGAGCAGGAGCGAGGAGGGGTTCAGGAGATCGGGCTGCACGTTAATAAAGATGTAGCTCGTCTCCTTATGGTTATGCAGGAATGTTCAGCTATTCTGGTTAAAAAAAAAAAAAAAAAAGCAAACAGAATCCGCTCGGTGATGAATAATCAGAGTTTCCCTCCAAACCACCTCTGCGATGTTGCAGCTGGTGAGACCGTGCACGTGTCCCCGACTTCACGGCACATAACACAGAATGAATTTTTTTTTTTTTTACAAGACAAATTGAAATGCACGCACAGTTTCTTTCATGGATATACATACGTCTTTTCCAAAAAATGAGATAATATTTATTCAGACGGAGTAGCAGCGGGAGGCGGGGCTTAGCGGAGGGTCAACTGCACTGTGCGGAGACCCTTCAGCTATTGGGGTCATTTGGACTCAGGAACAATGACAATGCTATTCCAGCTGACCGCTGGCGTCTGAAAGAGTACAAACAAAACCAAAACCACGTGTAATGTCATCATTTAGCTTTTTTGTCAATACGACAAACAAAATAGTCCAGGACTTTCGGCTAACAGCTTCCGGATGAGAGTAAAAAAAAAGGGTGCAAGAGAAACCACATCGCTGCGTCAGTAGGTCCTCCAGGAACCGAGAAGCAGATGTGAAGAAGGGAGGAGCTCAACAAAATGAGATGGAAGAAAAGACAAAAGAAAAAGCTGCGATGAAAGGGATGGACGTTGGACAGTATCACGGAAGGCGTGTCGCGGTCCCAAGGCGAGGCCGGACCCGAACGCTGGCTTCGGTTTGGACTGAAGCAACGGAGCCAGATGGTGAGACCAAAAACAACTACTGTGCACATCCGAAGCTGAGGATGAAGAGATGTAAAACCCTGTTGTTACCGGGAGTGGGTGTGTGTGTGTGTGTGTGTGTGTGTGTGTGTGGGTGTGTGTGTGTGTGTGTGTGT
>JACSYO010000144.1:7500-12500 GCA_016806645.1 Ophiodon elongatus
CCTCTTTATGTATCTAACCTTTACTCATCCAGGATCATAAATATATCTATGAAAGTCCTGGTCAAGAGTTTCACATCAAAGAGACGAGACAAATTAAAACGACCAAATAATTTCATTCAGTGTTCAAATGATCCTTAATCCTGTTTTTATATGTTATAAAATGATTCAAGTCTCTGGAGCTCAAAACCAGGACAGAACACCAGGATCTAGAACCAGAACACGGAGAGTGAGGTTAGAACCATAAAGACTGGATCTAGAACCAGAACACGGAGACTGGGGGTTAGAACCATAAAGACTGGATCTAGAACCAGAACACGGAGACTGAGGTTAGAACCATAAAGACTGGATCTAGAACCAGAACACGGAGACTGAGGTTAGAACCATAAAGACTGGATCTAGAACCAGAACACGGAGAGTGAGGTTAGAACCATAAAGACTGGATCTAGAACCAGAACACGGAGACTGAGGTTAGAACCATAAAGACTGGTTCTAGAACCAGAACAGGGAGACTGAGGTTAGAACCATAAAGACTGGCTCTAGAACCATAAAGACTGGTTCTCGAACCAGAACAGAGAGACTGAGATTAGAACCATAAAGACTGGATCTAGAACCAGAACAGGGAGACTGAGGTTAGAACCATAAAGACTGGTTCTAGAACCAGAACAGGGAGACTGAGGTTAGAACCATAAAGACTGGATCTAGAACCAGAACAGAGAGACTGAGGTTAGAACCATAAAGACTGGATCTAGAACCAGAACAGAGAGACTGAGGTTAGAACCATAAAGACTGGTTCTAGAACCAGAACAGGGAGACTGAGGTTAGAACCATAAAGACTGGCTCTAGAACAGGGAGACTGAGGTTAGAACCATAAAGACTGGTTCTCGAACCAGAACAGGGAGACTGAGGTTAGAACCATAAAGACTGGATCTAGAACCAGAACACGGAGAGTGAGGTTAGAACCATAAAGACTGGATCTAGAACCAGAACAGGGAGACTGAGGTTAGAACCATAAAGACTGGTTCTAGAACCAGAACAGGGAGACTGAGGTTAGAACCATAAAGACTGGCTCTAGAACCATAAAGACTGGTTCTCGAACCAGAACAGAGAGACTGAGGTTAGAACCATAAAGACTGGATCTAGAACCAGAACAGAGAGACTGAGGTTAGAACCATAAAGACTGGTTCTAGAACCAGAACAGGGAGACTGAGGTTAGAACCATAAAGACTGGATCTAGAACCAGAACAGAGAGACTGAGGTTAGAACCATAAAGACTGGATCTAGAACCAGAACAGAGAGACTGAGGTTAGAACCATAAAGACTGGATCTAGAACCAGAACAGAGAGACTGAGGTTAGAACCATAAAGACTGGTTCTAGAACCAGAACAGAGAGACTGAGGTTAGAACCATAAAGACTGGTTCTAGAACCAGAACAGAGAGACTGAGGTTAGAACCATAAAGACTGGTTCTAGAACCAGAACAGAGAGACTGAGGTTAGAACCATAAAGACTGGTTCTAGAACCAGAACAGAGAGACTGAGGTTAGAACCATAAAGACTGGTTCTAGAACCAGAACAGAGAGACTGAGGTTAGAACCATAAAGACTGGTTCTAGAACCAGAACAGAGAGACTGAGGTTAGAACCATAAAGACTGGTTCTAGAACCAGAACAGGGAGACTGAGGTTAGAACCATAAAGACTGGATCTAGAACCAGAACAGAGAGACTGAGGTTAGAACCATAAAGACTGGATCTAGAACCAGAACAGGGAGACTGAGGTTAGAACCATAAAGACTGGATCTAGAACCAGAACAGGGAGACTGAGGTTAGAACCATAAAGACTGGATCTAGAACCAGAACAGGGAGACTGAGGTTAGAACCATAAAGACTGGATCTAGAACCAGAACAGGGAGACTGAGGTTAGAACCATAACGACTGGATCTAGAACCAGAACAGGGAGACTGAGGTTAGAACCATAAAGACTGGATCTAGAACCAGAACAGGGAGACTGAGGTTAGAACCATAAAGACTGGATCTAGAACCAGAACAGGGAGACTGAGGTTAGAACCATAAAGACTGGATCTAGAACCAGAACAGGGAGACTGAGGATAGAACCATAAAGACTGGATCTAGAACCAGAACAGGGAGACTGAGGTTAGAACCATAAAGACTGGATCTAGAACCAGAACAGGGAGACTGAGGTTAGAACCATAAAGACTGGATCTAGAACCAGAACAGGGAGACTGAGGTTAGAACCATAAAGACTGGATCTAGAACCAGAACAGGGAGACTGAGGTTAGAACCATAAAGACTGGATCTAGAACCAGAACAGGGAGACTGACGACAGGAATCAACATTTTGTTCCCGAAGGTTTAAAAGACAAAAGTTTGTTTCGATCGACAAAAGAAAATGTTTCCTATAATTAGTTTGGAGTGTTTCCCTTTACAGTGTGTGTGTGTGTGTGTGTGTGTGTGTGAGAGTAGTGAGTAGCGAAGTGGCGAGAAGTGAAGAAAGTGGTGGCGAGTGTGGCGGCGGCGCGAGTGTGCGAAGTGAGTGTGCGGCGAGTGTGTGGCGCAGCGGCGAAGCGAGTGAGTGAAGTGAATTGTGGCGAGCCAGTGTGCGGGTAGTGAGGCAGTAGTGGCAGTAGTGTGGCGAGTAGGTAATGCAGTAGTATGCAGTGAGTGTGCGGAAGTGTCATAATGAAGTATTGAAGTGTGAAGCAGTGAGTAATGCCGAAGTGGTGTGCGGGAGTGTGTGCGGTGAGGCCAAGCGAGTGAGCGAGTGAGTGTGCGGGTGTGCGAAGTGAAGTGTGGCAGTGTGTGAGTGAGCGCGGCGTGTGGCGAGTGAAGTGAGTGCCGGAAGTGTGTGAAACGAGTGTGTGCGGCCGAGTAGTGTGTGAGTGAGTGAGTGAGCGAGTGTGTGAGTGTGAGCGAGTGTGTGAGTGCGAGCGAGTGAGTGAGTGAGTGTGTGAGCGAGTGTGAGTGAGTGAGTGAGTGTGTGAGCGAGTGTGAGTGAGTGAGTGAGTGTGTGAGTGAGTGTGAGTGAGTGAGTGAGTGAGTGTGAGCGAGTGTGTGAGCGAGTGAGTGAGTGAGTGAGTGAGTGAGTGTGAGCGAGTGAGTGTGAGTGAGTGAGTGAGTGAGTGAGTGAGTGTGAGCGAGTGTGTGAGCGAGTGAGTGAGTGAGTGAGTGAGTGAGTGTGAGCGAGTGAGTGAGTGTGAGTGAGTGAGTGAGTGTGAGTGAGTGAGTGAGTGTGAGTGAGTGAGTGAGTGTGAGTGAGTGAGTGAGCTGACCTCCTCCACCGTGGGGACCTTGCTGCCTGCAGCCTGCAAGGCGCTCCACAGGGCAGAGTCGGCGCTCCACGCTTGGCTCTCCAGAACCTGCTCCTCGATCAGGTTCAGATGCTTCACCATGTCTCTGGACAGGCCTTCCTCTGAGCGGATGAACACCTCGATCACCTGCACACACACACACACACACACACACACACACACACACACACACACATTTTATTTATTTATTTATTTATTTATTTATTTATTTATTTATATATATATAAATAAATAAATTATATATATAAATAATAAATAAATAAATAAGTGTGAACTCAGACTTCATTCATATATATATATATATATATGAATGAAGTCTGAGTTCACACGGTCCAACAGGAACACACTTTGCCTTATTTAGACCTGATGAAGGACGTGTGAGGACATTGGCCGTGTGTGTGTGTGTGTGTGTGTGTGTGTGTGTGTGACCTTGAAGAAGTAGAATGGGGTCAGCTTGAAGATGTTGATGATCCAGGGGAAGGTTCTCTGGGAGCTGTAGGAGAACAACACCACCTCCAGACAACACGCCATCAGGGAGCAGTGGAAGATATCCTGCTCCAATAACACCTGAGGACACACACACGTGCGCGCACGCGCACACGCACACACACACCCACACCCACACACACACACACACCCACACACACACACACACACACACACACACACACCCATGAGGCAGCCAACAAATCTTCACAGAACATCTGGAGACATCGAATGAAATGAGAGAAGCAAGAAAAATAAAATATGTTTTCATTTTCCATCATGAGAACGTGTTTTTAGAGTTTTGGGGAATTTCAATAAACTTTGAAATATTTACTGGGAGAAAACAAAGACGTCACATGGCCTGAAACAAAAGAGCTCTGAACCACATGTGGGTTAAGCTCAGATTAGAAGCGATTATTTATGAATTATTATTTATTATTATTATTTATTATTCCTTCTTACACTCATGTCTTTGCCGTGCAGCCGTTTGTTCTCCTGAACCAGGACGTTCTCCAGGATCTTGTAGTAGAGGATCTCAGCCAGCTTCAGACGGTTCTCTGCAAAGTCTGGAAGCAAAATGTGGATTTATAAATACTCTGAATGTCCACAGAAAGATTCAGACTGTTATCAATAACATTTTGTCAAAGGTTGTATTCAACAATAAGTCGTGATGTAACGGAGCCTTATTGATTACCCCCCCCCTCAGTCTAACGTCAACCATCACAGAGTAAATAACGTTTATCCTCCAGTATCCAGTAGAACATGTGATCATGTGATCAGTCGAACATGTGATCAGGACACAGTAGGAGAGCTAGTAACATTAGCATCACCGCTAAAGGAGAACCAACAGGAGGAGAGCTAGTAACATTAGCATCACCGCTAAAGGAGAACCAACAGGAGGAGAGCTAGTAACATTAGCATCACCGCTAAAGGAGAACCAACAGGAGGAGAGCTAGTAACTTTAGCATCTCCGCTAAAGGAGAACCAACAGGAGGAGAGCTAGTAACGTTAGCATCTCCGCTAAAGGAGAACCAACAGGAGGAGAGCTAGTAACTTTAGCAGCTCCGCTAACGGAGAACCAACAGGAGGAGAGCTAGTAACGTTAGCAGCTCCGCTAACGGAAGGCTTAAGCAGAGGAAACTATCGTGCTCCGTAGAGAGGGGCAACACGAGGAGAGCTGAAGCACGTGCCC
>JACSYO010000144.1:17500-19226 GCA_016806645.1 Ophiodon elongatus
ACTCGCTCCTGGACTCGCTCCTGGACTCGCTCCTGGACTCGTTCGAGGTGATGGCGGAGGCATGCAGCTGGCCTGCGGCGGAATGGGCAGTCTGGCTTTTGCCTCTTCTGGCGGGGGGGTGCGCAGACTGCGGCCCTGGGGCTGCCACCGGCAGCTCGGCGCAATTAGACGTACGTCAAGCCGTCGTGGACCGTCTGGGCCTATCTACAGAAGACCACCGGCGGAGGTCCCGCGAGGCCAGGCCGGGGCCTGAGGACCGGCCCTTCGCCTTTGCTCAGCGACTTAAAGACGGCACAACTGGGTGGCTGCAACCTGAGGGACCAGGAGGGGCACAGGCGGTGCTGGAAATGGTGGTCTCGAGCAGTTTGTGGGGGTCTGCCGGCCCGAACATTGGCCTGGGTCCGCTGGCACTGCCCCACGGCTCTGGGGACTGCCATCACCCTGGCGTAGGACCACCTGGCGGTCTGGCGGACATTGGACACGCACTGACCTCAGCCCACCCCTCAGAGGAGGCTACCAATGTGACAATATCAGTAGTCCGACTTAAAATACGGGTTCATCCTACAGGTGATTCTCACGCCACTCTGCGTAATATGTGGCCATAATTCGGCGTAATGGTGAGTTGTATTTTTTATGTACTTTATATTTGCTTTTATGCCGGTCGTATCATTTTATTACGTCATATATATTTCGTCATATTTATCGCCCACACCTTGAAGGCCGGTCCGTGAAAATATTGTCTTACACGAAACCGGTCTGTGGCGCAAAAAAAGGTTGAGGACCGCTGTCGTAGAGCACCGAGTTGAGACTCCTCCGTGCGGTGCGGTTGCGTCCCTACAGGTTACCAGAACACAAAAGAAAAGTGGTTTAGAGGGAATTGGCTGCCATGCTGGAGATGGGGGTAATAGAAGAGTCCAACAGTGCCTGGTGTAGCCCCATCCTTCTTGTTGTAAAGAAGGATGGGTCTATACGGTTCTGCGTGGACTATCGCAGGGTGAACGATGTGTCACGTTTCGATGCATACCCAATGCCCCGGGTCGACTGGGCACTGCGCGTTTCTTTATGACGCTGGCTTTAACCAAAAGGCTACTGGCAGATTCCTCTGTCACCAGAGTCCAGGGAAAAGACGGCCTTCTCCACTCAGTTTGGTTTGTACCAATTCACCACACTTCCCTTTGGGTTGTTCGGTGCCCCAGCGACTTTTCAACGCCTCATGGACCGGTGCTGCGTCCGCATGCTGCATATGCTGCCGCCTACTTGGATGATGTAATCATCCACAGCACCACCTGGGCGGAGCATGTGCAGCGGGTGGGCGCGGTGCTGGAGTCCCTGAGGCAGGCGGGGCTCACTGCCAACCGGGGGAAGTGTGCAGTTGGACGGAGGGAGGTACGGTATCTGGGGTACCACTTGGCGGCGGGCGGGTGCGCCCTCAGGTGGACAAGACTGCCGCCATCGCAGCCTGCCCGCGGCCCAAGACTAAGAAAGAGATGAGGCGGTTCTTGGGGCTGGTGGGTTACTACAGGTGCTTCATCTCATGTGGGTGACTGTGGCTTAGTGGTGAGCAGGGTCGTCCTTCAATCAGAGGATCGGCGGTTCGATCCCCGGCTCCGCTAGCCCATGTCGATGTGTCCTTGGGCAAGACACTTAACCCTAAATTGCTCCCGTAGCTGTGCCTACAGTGTGTGAATGTTAGCTACTCCTGATGGGCAGGTGGCACCTTCGCCCC